>CAEGAE010012223.1:0-38874 GCA_903067095.1 Girardinus metallicus | reverse complement strand
TCAACTATGAGAGACAAAATGAGAAAAAAAAATTCAGAAAATCACATTGTCTGATTTTTAAAGAATTTATTTGAAAATAAGAGTGGAAAATAAGTATTTGGTCAATAACAAAAGTTCATCTCAATACTTTGTAATATATCCTTTGTTGGCAGTGACAGAGGTCAAACGGTTTCTGTAAGTCTTCACAAGGTTGACACACACTGTTGCTGAAAGCCCTGGTGGCGTAGTGTGTGGCGAAAGCCCTTCACACCATCAAGTGCTTCGGAAAAAAAAAAATAGTTCCCTTATTGAAGTGTTGGGGGGGGGGTGGGGGCTCCATCTTGTGATGTTCACTGGGGGCTGCTGGTTCTCTTTTTGGCCTCGCCTGTTAAAGTCGGAGTGTTTGTACTGATTCAAAGCTGTGGTCCATATGAATCATGGTCTGTGTCAGAGGCTTCTTCTCACTGCCTCACGCAGATCATGAGCGGTGGGAGTTTGGGCCCCTGTCTCCGCGGCCAGACTCTTCTATCTCGCCTATTGCTTCTGCAGCATCTTAGCACCACCCAGTGGACAGAACGTGAAAGTCCCACACACCCGTTTCTTGAAAACTGGCAGCAATTAATGTTTGTTATTGAGCCAATTTTTAGATAATAAAAATTATTATATTAGCAAAAAAAAACGTTTTGCTCATATATTGTTTTATTATTTATGTTACTATTTCTGCCACCACCTTACAGAGTCCAGGTCACGTTTCATCGGAAATGGCGACACAGATAGCACTCGGTGAACAAAAGAGGCTCGGCAGGAATGCATCACCGTGGCACTGGTATGAGATTACAATATTATCTATCATTGATATTATAGATGGTGAAACCAAGTGGAGCACTCTGGAAAGAGAGGAAAATTGAACCTGAGTGTCTGTCTGTCAAGTGGACTGTAACCCCAGAGTAGTTTGTAGAAGCTCTCAACCACAATGGTTAGAAGACTGGGGGGGGAGTGAAAGTTAAAAATCTCTGTATGTATCTGATTGTTACTAAATCACATGGAAGTGCTATAATTAACCACAAAAAAGTTCCATTGATTGTTGAACACTTGTTCTCTTTATTTGCTGAATAAAGTAGCAATACAATGATATATTTGCGGTGAATAAACAGGTTTTTTGTCCCCCCCCCCCCAAAAAAAAAAAACACTGCAAGATGTATTGGATTACCAGGTTACATGTATAATCTAGTATAATGTATAAACTAGCACAATCTCGTTTTAATTTTAGCATATGTACACATAGAAACCGTTCCTACAGCAACCACTGATTCACATTTTACTTTGCTACGTAAAATATGGCTTTGAAACGGAGAGGAAAATTTTCAGAAAGCATGAAACACAGCAGTTACATCAACACAGTTGCCTTCACAAGTGGACAGACCCGTATTAAAACGCCAGGCTTTTAAAACTGACCCGATGACAAAAACATTTGAAAACTCCTTTCTGTCTTAAGTGCAACATATTCTTTTTTTTTTTTTCTCATAAATTAACTAAAGCTGTAATAACGTGACTACATGAATGTGCACTCCCTTAATCTCATACCTTTTCATTTTGAATTCTGAAACAGAATCAATAATCTGCTGAAGTTCACACGTGCCATCAGTTATTAAAGAGGATCTGGTGTACCAGAAATAAAGTTCGGAGCTCCTAAATGGATTTGGAGCCTTAATCTAAAGCCATGGTTTGTACAGAGAATGAAAAGGATCATGCTAAGAGGCCAACAGTAATACTAGAGGTGCTGCATCAAATTCATAACAAGCAGTAGTTATGTTGCATGGCCTGATGTATTCTCGAGATGTTTGGCCAAATAATGGAAGACACCAGGCGTTTTCCAAAGACAACTTTCACATCTGGCTAAACTTTGTGTGGGACAACTTATTATGATCTGAAGGAGCACAACTGGATATTTGGGGCCATGATTACAAAATGCGGGTTTGGCTAAAACACAGCTCATAACAGCGCTAAACGATCACAAACATTGTGCTACTTCTCTTCATATGGAACTGAAGTGTTTCTCAGGGTGGAAGAAATAACAAAAAGAAATCTAACAAAAAGAAATCTGTTCTGTGACTTTATAGGTTTGGATAACTTGCAGGTAGAGTGACCAAATATGACTTCAAATTGTGAGAGGTTCATCTCAAAAGAAATTGGGTTCTAAAATGTTTTGACAAATAATTAGTTTAGTGATGTGCACACATGTATAACTTTTAGTTTCTTTTTCCTAATAGATTTGCTTGTTTTTCAATTGAACGATGAAAGGGGGAGAAGGGGGAGTTTTTGAAATTATTCATCATTATTTTCAACTTCACTCCTTCTTTCAGTCTAAAAAACATCATTTTATCAGGGAAATGTGACTGAGATGTCAAATTCTTGTTTCTATCCCAGCTAGACATCATTGCTAAAGCTAAATTTAAGTACTAATTGTTTTCTTTGTTAGAATATATTGATTTACCTTCTGTCACTACCAACTTATTTAGAATGTGTGGGGTAGAAAAAAATTAAATATTACAAGTTACATAACACATAAAAGTCCAGGCTATTGATCCTAGCTTAGCCTGAATTACAGAATAATACAGAGAATATGTTGGGCAAATTTATCAATCATGAAGATGTTTCAAACCATTTTGAAAATGCTTATTTTGTTTTTATGTACTGTCACAATGTTAGAGACAAACATACTATCAGCACAGTTAAGACAAAAGTGAATGTTGAAGTTCAACATGCTTATTTCTTCACATGTTCTCTTTTTTGGTCATTTTTAATTAGTTTTTCATTTTTACAATTTTAATTTTATGTCCCGCTTCATCTTCTGAGCATCCATCCATCTTCATTACATCCTTGTCCCTTAATGGGGTCGGGAGGGTTGCTGGTGCCTATGTCCAGCCACGTTCTGGGTGAGAGGCGGGGTACACCCTGGACAGGTCGCCAATCTGTCGCAGGGCAACACAGAGACAAACAGGGCGAACAATCATGCACACACACACTCACACCTAGGGACAATTTGGAGAGGCCAATTAACCCGACAGTCAAGTTTTTGGACTGTGGGAGGAAGCCGGAGAACCCGGGGAGAGCCGGTAGAACATGCAAACTCCGTGCAGAAAAACCCTGGGCTGGGAATCGAACCCAGAACCTTCTTGCTGCAAGGCAACAGTTCTTCTTCTGAGCATTCTTAGCCATTTATTTTTGGTATGTACTGTTGTACTCCTTTCCAAAATATGTAATATGAAATATTATGTATGATTTTACATAAAACCAGCATCATAAACCAAGCCTGGCAGTTTCAGTTCATATTAATACTTTGGAATATTCATATTTCCCAGTGCTGGATGGGGAAAGTCTGTTACAGGGTACCTGAGGTATCCACAATCGCCAGGTCCTTCAGGTCACTGAGTTTCCTGGAGAAGGAGCTCAGCCTGGTGCTGAAAGAACCTCTTTTCTGACTGTGCTGATCCCCACGGATCTCCAAACCAGCACACAGGTCTTTGCAGAGACCCCCAAGACGACCACGGAAATGGTTCCCAACGAAGCAGTAGAGCACAGGATTGATGGCAGAGTTGGAGAAGCCTAGGCAAAGAGTTAGTGGGGTCAGGTTGGTGATGGTCCAAGTTACCCAGCAACTGTCCAGCCATCCATTTTTACTCAAAAGGTCCAAGAAGGTCACACAATGAAAGGGGAACCAGCAGATGAAGAAAGCCATGACCACAGCAGCCACTGTCCACAAAATCCTCTCTACCCTGCGGGCCATCATGGGTCCAGTCGTGTATGAGTTTGGGTACACAGTAGGAGTCGGCGGACGTTCTGATTTACAACGGATTGCTTGATGTAGTGGTGAATTTTGCATTCTTGCTGATCCTCTGTAGGCCAACAAATGTTTCCCAATGGCCCAGTAGCAACAAGAGATGCCAAACAGTGGCAGCAGGAATGCCAGAATGATCTTCATCCAGCTCAGGATCAGAAACCAGGTGTCATCTGGATAAGAAATCACACAAGCCACTACATCCAACTCTTTAAGATGATAAGTCTCTCTGAAGGCCAACTGGGGGGAAGAGCAAGCAAATGCCAGGACCCATACCAGGATGCACACGATCCGGGCTCGCTCGTAATCCCGCGACCTCTGCGAGAGGAGAGGATGCACGATGGCCAGGTAACGGTCTACGCTCATGCACGTGATGAAGAAAATAGACGCGTAGAGGTTGAGGTTAAGGAGAGTACCGCAGATTTTGCAGGCCACTTGTCCAAAGGGCCAGCTGTAGCCCCAGGAGTAGTAGACTGCCCACAGTGGAAGAGTCCACAGGAACAGCAGGTCGGAGACGCACAGGTTCAGCATGAAAGTGTTTGCCACCGTTCTCGTCAAGGCATTGCCACAAGCCAACACATACACCGCCAAGGCATTGCCCACTGTACCCAGCACACAGATGACACTGTAGATGGTGGGGATCACTGTTGTCATGGACACTGGAGACCAGTCTTGGCAGTGGTGAGCAGGAGGAACTGACGAGGTGTTCACGTAGACCTCGGGGGGGGAGGATGTGGAGTTGAAAAAGAAGAGGCCACTTGGGATTTCCATTATGAAACTAGATGTTCCCTTGTGTCAAAAGACTTGACTTCAACTTCTTTCAGGTTTCCAAGGTCAGCTGGAAATAACACAAAGCAGGAGAGTTTTCAGACCATGGCTGCCTTTTACGGACAGCTATGTTTCCCTACGCTGTAATCTTTAGTTGGCGCCATCGTTTATTAGCTGTCCCGTTTGATAAAGAATTACAGAAGGAATTCATTACACAATGCTTGAAGTTAAACCGTAATAAAGTATTTTGGAAAAGGTTGTATTAATCTGGCTGCCTATTGGGTTGCTGCGAAACAGCTTTATTGTGTTAATGACTGAATTCATCAAACATTCACGACTTCAAATGAAAAAAGAGCCAGCTTAATTTACGATTTAATAGGTTTACAGAAATAATAACAATCCCAGAAACTGAAACTATTAAAGTGGAAAACACAAGGGGTGAAACTAATAATTAATGAAGAGTTTAAAAGCAGCCATTACAATAAAAAAAAAAGAAAAAAGAAATTACTTTAGGAAAAGTACTTTTTCTAATGAAAATTTAACTGGTAATTATGATAAGACAGCTGAATAAGTGATAGAAACATGATTCTATAGATGTTCTGAAATCAGACAAAGCTTGGCAAAGGATCTTATCGTTTCCATCCCGGTAAAACAAATAATGTGTTACCTGAAATGACCGAGTATCCAGCTGAAAAAGCCAAGAGCTTTTCAGTGCTTCTATTGGCTAAAGTCCATATCTTGACAAATGTTGCTCGACCCCTCTAAGAGAATTGCGCCCAGCCGAGTGCGCTGGACTGTATCGTGCCTCTCCGTCAGTCTGGGCGTGAGCAGAGGGAGCAGATCTGAGGCTCTGAGAAACCAGATGAGGATGGGGGTCTTATAGCCCCCCGAGAGCCTCTCGACGATTGCACAACAGGGAAGTTGCTGCACGTCACACCTCAGTCATTGCGGAGAAGAAAAGTTGCTCTCTTTGCTTTATAATGTTTCCCTCTTTATCCTCTACCTCCCCCTTCCTCAGTGAGAACAAGCCAAACCTAGGAAAATCAAGTCAAGATGTGCATTGCTTTAATAGCTGAAACATTGGACACAGACACACGAGCACTGAGTAGTTGCAGTTGGGCGTTTCGTGGTGTCAAACCTAAAGGCCCGACCATACCTGTCAGGACATCCAGACCTGATCAAACGCAGGCGGCTGGCTTAATTAGAAGAGCCTCACATGCTCTGTGGCTTTCTGTCTGCCAGTGGTCAGATAAGCCATGAGAAATATTTACTCTGTCTCAGTGGAAGTCAAGCCAGCTACTGGGACAAGAGGGAGAAGGCAGGGAGGCGCAGCCTGGGAGATGAATGAGGAGGAGGACACTCTGGAACTGCAGGGAGTGAACGAGAAGATGAGAAGGCGAAGGGAAGCAAAAGCGGAGACTCCCTCCAGTGGGTTTTCATTAAAGCCTCTGGAGAAAGTTGATGAGGGACGCATCCACAGCCCCGAGACTGATTGCATCACAACCTCCTTTGATCAACAAGCGCGAGCACGCGCTCCTCCTGGCACGCACGTGGGGTGTGCTTAATCTCAACCTGACGCGCATTCATTGAAGTCGCGTGATCAAATGTGTCGTACATGTGCAACGTGATCCATAGAGGGTCTACCGGGAGCGTGACGTTCCTGCGCTAGTAGCCGTGGGAAAGTTGACAGCGAGAGTGAAGGATGGACGTGATGCAATTTTGACGGCAGGGACGTGAGAAATCAGGAATGCGCTGCGCGTTGCGGAGCTCTTCAGATTGAAATGTTATGCTCCCCCAGCTAAAAACAACTCAAAATAAAACCATATGTTTTTCCCTGTGGCATGCTGGGTATGGACAGTTGCTCTAACACACGTGTTATTCAAAAAATATGCAAAAACAACATGCATTGCCCGTAAAGCCCCTGATTTCACTTAATGTCGCAGTCAAACGTTTCACTTCAAGCTAATCGGAGCTCATACTTACAGGCAAACATAAACCCACAGAGACTGGCAGAGGCCAAAGGCTTTAGGTCGTGGCATGCAGCAACTAAAAACAGAACGTCGTGGTGGATTGCAGGCCAACAGAAATAGCAGATAACAGACCAATAAGGCAAAAAAAAAAACAAAGAGAGAAAACCCAACTATGGCCGTGCGTCTCTCTGTGGTACTCAAAGGTCCAGCTTTCAGCTTAAGAATATATTTACTCATACAAAACACATTTCTGGAGATAGAAGCTTCTTATTACCCGAATGGAAAAAATACTCAGGCCTGATTGTTATGCTGTCTGTCCACAGCGTCTGCAGCAGAGCCCGCATTCTCTTTGCATACTTGTGCAGATAACCTCAGAACTCTCGGCTTTGCAGCGCCGACCAGAGAGATTCGTGATGCAGTAGAGCTGGTGCTTTCCTCTGGGACGGCTCTGCCTAAAACTGTCGTCTAAATGCTGACGTGTTGCTTAGCAGTGACCCAGTGTAGATCGACATTGCTCTTTTAAGGAGTATTTCAAAAACTAATCTAATCAACAAACCTTTCATAGGCTGTCTTCTCCCTTGTTAGACATTCGGAAGACATATGTGACATATAGCAAGAGTTTTATTTTGAAGAGGTCTTTTTTTTTTTTCAAATCCCATTGTTTTCACTGGTTTACTTCCACAACCTTTAGTGATCAAATGGGTCAAAAGAAATAAATTAATCTTCGGGCTTCATTTTAAGAGTCCAGTATAATGTTTCTTTCATTAATTAGTCAGATTATGCTCATAAAGGACTTTCCTTGCTATCAACCATCAACAATCAGACAAACATAAATAGATGTTATAATTGGTATACAACTAGAATAAAATATGCAAACTGTTGACGAGTTTTGTTTCAGTAGTTTGGTGAAACTTAAATCTAATCTGTGAGATACTTTTCAACGTGAAGCTTTTATTTTGAAAACTGTTTTGCTAACCCTTTGGACTTCCGGTTTAGACTCGGTAGGTATATGAACTTATTAACTTACAAAATATTTTTTTGTTTAAATTATGTATATAATTGCATTTAATTAAAAACATATTAACTTTATGTATAGTATTATGATACACATGTATTATTATTTTATCAACATTTTTTAGGTTTATATTAGGTCTTAAAGTTATTAGGCGATGTTGTGGTGACAAGCTGAAGGCAGAGTGCGTGAAAGAGCAGAAGCTTCTTAAAGAGACAGAGGCCCAATTTCAAGGCGTCAAATTGCCTTGATGCCTTGATCAGGCATGAAAAGTCATGTTTGATATATTTACCATTTTTATGACAACTGAGGGTACCATAGCTACTTGATTAGCCTGGAAAACACATAATACTGTAAATTGAATCTTTATACAGGTTTTCTAATTGCAATCCAACATCTCATTTACATGAGAGACCTGATGAGACTTCACCTCTTGTTTACCAGCTGGTAAATATGTTTACCAGCATAAGAAAACACGTTTGTTTGTTTTTTTTCCCCACTTCACTTTCACAACTACTAACGAAATAATGTTGTCAAGAAATAATGTAATCTTTGTCAAACACCTACGCGCTCTTTGCACATTTCATTTCACGGTGACTCCTCCGACCCGTGGCAGCATTTTGAGTGGCAGCTTCCCTACACGCAGCCAGCAGTCAGATCAATTACGTCGGCCTGCAGAGCGCGCGGCAGCTTCCTTTACTGTACGTCTTCGGAAGTCATGTAACACATGCCTGCAGCTAACCTCAAGAAGGGCAAATCACAAGCCTGAGAGATTTACAAGTTGGATTGTGTGTGGGAGAGAGTGTTTATATGCGTTTGCCTGATGACCCAAACACATGGATGTAGAGGTCATCATCCATGATGAGCCTGCGCAGGCTGCAGATACGGAGGGCAACAGAGCAGAGAGCGTCAACCCCCCCCTCGTTACCCCCACCGACGCCTCACTGGACATCCAGATCCCTGCTAATTATTTTTTCACAGTTTCTGGATTAAAACAATCGCGCGTTTCTTTATTTTATGCCTATCGTTCATCAAAAGGTTGCTACTTCCCGTGGGCTCACACAGGAAACATGAGACAATTATAGTTTAAGACTTGATGTTGAGGAAACCTAAAAGTTTTAAGAATGATATGCCAGAAGCATTTATTTTTGACTAATGGCAGCAGGATGATCACTGTTCTCAGTCTGTGAACCACAAAGTGGCAGCGGATTATTGTGAACCGTCGCATTTAGATTCATAAATAAAATCAATACTTTCGTAGTGCCATGTTTTTGGTCGTATGTCTCCAGGACATTTAGACTCCGAAATATTTGTTGATTCTTGCAAACTGGCCAGAAAGGGCTGGAGATACACAGCAAAAACACAAAATCATACCGAGTAACTCAGTTTAGTTTCTAGTGCAAATATCTTAGTACACTTGAAATAAGACGAAACCAACTTGCAAGTAACTTTTCAGTAAGATATAGGAGCTTGTTTTACGTCAGTAATTCCTTAACATTGATGAAACTGTTGTAGTTCCATAGGCAGATTATTTTAATTTTTAATATGGGAAAAAATGTCTTGTTATTTCAAGTGTACAAAGATATTTGCACTAGAAACCAGAACAAAATTACTTGGTATGATTTTGTGGTTTTGCAGTGTACGTATATACATATATATAAAAAGCTATTTTTAATTGGATTTAGAGCTTGGCTTTGACTGGGCCATTTTATAAAAGTAACGTGCTTTTATCAAAACCGGTCCAGGGCAGCTCTGGCTAATTCACCTCAGACTTCTGAAACCTCCAGCAGGTTTTCTCCTGCAAATGGCTCCACCGCATCTTCCCGTCAACTCTGCCCAGCTTCTTTGTCCCTGCTGGACAAAGCATGATCCTGCCACCACCGTGTTTCACAGTGCGAAAGATATTTATTTTCAACAACAGCTTTCTTTTTTGCTCTTTGGCTTCATCTCTAATGCCTGCTGTGTTCCTGGATATTTGATGCAGTTTGTTTACTAAGGTTTTCAAACAAACTTTGGATTTTGGGCAGTACATTGAATTACTCGCAGCCATACTCTGATCTCTTGGTTTGTCGCATAAAATCCCATTCAAAATACATGAAAGTTTGTGGCTATAATGTGTCAAGGCGCTGACCGTACATGGGAAAAAGAGGAGTGAACTGTGTTCATGCACTTAACCAGTTCAAATGAGAAGAAGATGTTCCTAAACAATCATATACCATATTAACAAACACCCTTAGACAGCTTGCATAACTGTTGTGTTTATATTTGTGGCTGATAAATGCGCTGTGTTTATTTGTTGGGAGGGGGGGGGGGGATCCTAAGAAGATAATCAGCTCTAACTGAAACCCTCCTAAAGTCCTGCATGGAAAATTCGGCTCTTGGGGTCAAAGGTCTAGAGGTCAGAGTTGCACCACCCCCCGCTTCCTCTCTTCTGGTGAAAAATATAAGAAAAAAATGTAGAAAAACACATGACAGAGCCTGGTTTCAATGTTAGCTCTGAGAATATTGTGTTTCTGGGACGCCTTAACCAATGGACAGGACCCTTGAGAGGGGTGAGAAGAGGCTAAAGTTATCTTCACATGTTGGCTAACTTTAGCTCCATTATTTAAAAGGGGCTAAAGGTAGCTTCACATACTAGATTACTTAAGCTTTTAGGGGGGGGTTACGCTGAGGTTGACTTCACATGAGAGCTAACTAGCTTCCTTAGTGAGAAGATGCTAAAGTTACCTTCACATGCTAGCTAACTTTAGCTTCTTTAGTGAGAAGATGCTAAAGTTACCTTCACATGCTAGCTAACTTTAGCTGCTTTAGTGAGAAGGTGCTAAAGTTGGCTTCACTTGTTAGCTAACTTAGCTTATTTAGTGAAAAGAGGCAAAAGTACCTTTAGGTGCTTTAGTGAGAAGGGGCTAAAGTTAACTTCACATGTTAGCTAACTTTACTTTCTTTAGAGAGAAGAGACTAGTTGGCTTCACATGTTGGCTAACTTTAGCTTCATTATTTTAAAGGGGCTATAGGTAGCTTCACTTGTTAGCTAGCTTAGCTTCTTTAGTAAAAAGAAAGATGTTAGCAAACTTAGTTTTTTTAGTGAAAAGAGGCTAAAGTAACTTTAGCTGTTTTAGTGAGAAGCCGCTAAAGTTGGATTCACATGTTAGCTAACTTTAGACTCATTATTGAGAAGAGGCTAAAGTTAGCGTCACCTGCTGGGATGGGAGCTGTAAGACCTTTTGACATTGAGGCAACAGTTTATTGTAACATGATCTATGTTCTTCGTGACGTGATGTGAGAGGAACACATTTCACTTTCCAGCGTTCCCTTCTGAGATATTTTTTTAAGAGACATTATATTCTATGTGGTTTTACTAATGTTACACAGCTGTTTCTGTTGAAACCCATCCTTAATTAAAACATTTGGTACTATTTATCTAAAAAAAAAACAAACACAAAACCAACCACAATTACACCAGCCAACAAATCCTTTACCCCCCTGGCTCTGCTGCCACAGAAAGTGTTGCTCCCGCGGGTGTGCTACCATTGCAACAACTATTTCTTAATGTTTTCTTTTTTATTTTTTTTTGTGATTTACCCACACGTGAGCTTTCACGTACAGTCATTCATACATAGTCCCAAGGGTCGTGGTGCTGGACGAACTCAAGGAGAGTTTATGAGGTCCAGTAGTCCTGCACTGGTTCCTCTAAGGAGTATTAAAGGCTATAAAGAGTTGGACACCATGTTCCCTCTGTACTGGATGTTCGCTCGAATCATAAACAGGTGGTGCTAAAATTTAACAAAGGAACACAGAGCATTCCCACTTGCTCTCAACGAGACCCTTTCCTTGACTAACATTAGTTTTCCATGCAGTGTTGTGGTGATTTAATGGTCTGTAAAGCCTTTTTAATTTCGCACATTGCAACGTTTGGGAAATTTGGGGGTTAAATAGTCGTTTAATCACCACCATTTCGTTCATATGAGTCAGTCTCTGGGTTGGTCCAACTAATGAGCTCCTTCACATATGGCAACGTAGCCATATGTGAACAGCCATTTTATGGTTGAGCAATATGACATCCAACTTAGCCAGTGTTAGCATAATGGCTGCTAATGTTAGCATAGCAGCCATAGCAACGTCCTCAACCTCTCAGTAGACATGAAGCAACGATAAAAGGGCAAATGAGGATAATCATCAGGAGAAAAATTTAGCTGGTTATGTTTAGAGGAAAATCACTTTAGCAATAAAATTTGGTAAGGAGATTTTACAGGTGCCAACATCTCTGGCTTTAGTTAACTAAACAAAATAAACTTTTTCACGTTTACAGCCATAAATCTTATGTGACAGATGATACATCCACAAAGTCGTGTATAACAGTGATGTGGAAGAAAATGGATAAATGGCTTTTGCTTATTTCTTACAGATAAAAATCCGGACAAATATGATGAACATGTGTTGTCTGACCTATTGAAGCAATATTTATTGATTTATCTTTTGCTACAATTTTCAGCTGAGTCGTTGGCCCATTCCAGAACAGAAATATGCCGCCATATATAAACAATAACAGCTCTGGCTGTATGTCTACATTTGCTGAGCTGCTGAAAGATGAACTTTGACCCCAGTCTAAAAACAGCTGCAGCGTTCGAAATAGTTTTCTTCCAGGATGGATTTGTGTTTTGCTCCATCCCTCTTCCCATCAACTCTGACCTGGTAAAGAAAAGCGTCCTCAAAGCATGATGCTGCCGCCACCATGTTTCAGAGTAGAAACATGGCTTTAGTTAACTAAACAAAATAAAGATGTGTTCTTTAGAAAGAAGACTGTTTCAGGTCACACGTTTGTTCTGAGTGATGTTTAACCTGTAGGCCAATGAAAGCTGCTGGAGGAGGAACAGCTCCCTCTCATTTTGATAATTTTCACTTTTTTAAATTATTTAATTTGCTCAGATTTTAGCTGCTCTTACACTTTAAACCATTATAATTACCTACAAGCTGAACCAGAGCAGGGAGTGTGTTCTGCTCTGGTTCCACTGTATTTATTGGTTTATCACATTAAATCCCAATAACATACATTGATAAATGATGTCGTAAGGTTACAAAACTCCAAAAAGTACAAGCACCTTTGCAAAGCTCAATATATGTAGCATTCATGGGAAATATATTAGTATTTAATTACCCAAATAAAATGCAAAACTATTTAATTGAAGCACTAAATTTGTCTCTTTTCCAATCATCTGGTCGAGATTAAAGCCATGAAAGGAGAAAAAGATTATCAAAATAAATTTAAGGTTTTGCCAGGTTTTTTTTCTGGTCTCTATGAATGCTCAGAAAATTTAAAAGATATCTTAAAAAAAAAAAGGGAGACAAATCCAGTGCAATTTTGAGCAGATTATTGTGTCAAAAAAAATCTGTTAAATTCATAGAAATACATTCATGTTTTGCAGTGCATTTAAAGCATGACATGATCCAACACGAGTTCACAAAAAAATAAAGATTTATTCTGAGTTCCTTAACCACCCATCTAACAGTGTGAAGCAGCACAAGTCCTCCTTGCAGTCATCATCGGCCCGTCTGAGAGGAAGATTTAAATGAACAAAAATGGGCTGGATCACAATAAATAAACGGCACTTTGCATAATTGATGGTTGGAAAACTCCTGCACATTTAAACATTCTGCCGTTTCCAATGTAATTGTGGGTGTGTGTTTTTTTTTTTTTTTTCCAGGTTTCTCTGTGTTCGTGTACCGAAACTCATCATAACGCGGCGCCGGTGCCAACTTATTCGGACGTGTTCTGTGGAAACGTGGGCAGAGAACACAAAACCAAAAAAAAAAAAAAAAAAAAAAGACAACTATGAGAAGGGAAACGTCTGATGGTGAATCTGTCGAGGTGCGCCGCTTCTGCTCCGCGGCCGAGGCCGGCCCGTCTCAGCTGCGTGTGCTGTACAGGTCTTCGTCTTCGGGGCTGGACTGGCCGAAGTCCATGAGAGCGGGGTCTGGCTGGAAACTGGAGCCCTCTGCAGGGGAGAGAGGGAGAGGGAGAGGGAGAGAAAGAGACATGGGAAACGACAGGAAATCTCAGTCACAGGCGTACAGAAAAGAGCCACGGAGCGAAATTAGTGAACATTCTGAGAAGAGCTAAACATAGCAGAGCCAAGCCGCAGCATCGTGCAGGCTTATCTCTCATCGTATGAGACCGAGAAAATACAGCCGGGTGTTGATTGCTGTGTCAGTAACTAGGATGCATAAGTAGAAGCAAGTGGAAAAACTGGTTTTGGTAACAGAATGAGATTTTCCTCTGAATTATCTGGCCTCACAGGCAGAATGATGCCTACGCAGAATAGTGGATACGTCAGCAAACGTAAAGGTTTTCAATTAAGTGCATTTATGGGGTTAAATCACTTAGTGAGGAATCCTAAGGGGAGTTTTGCCCCCTTGTTGTTTATTATCGTCAGAGCAAACGAAAGCATGTGTCAGAGAAAAGAGCGCCGCGCTTTCTGTAGTGAAAACGGCTGAGCTCATTCTTAGAAAGGCAATGGCAGAAGCTCGCAAAGGTGACCTTTGAACTTCTACACAGTTTCTCGTCGTGCAGCAACGAAGCACCTGGTCTCAGGACGACAACAAACAGGCGTTGGGTCGTCGAGCGGACAGGCTGCTGTCAGAAAGCTAAAAACACGTCAAAGCAATCTCAGTACAAATGCATACGTCTTTTAGTTTTTTATATTTTTTTTTCTTTATTAAAAGTTAATTTGCTTTTCTTCCACTGCGCGACCACTTTGTGTTTTACTACGACACAAAATCCTCCTAAAAACACTAAATATTGTCGCTGTAATGGAAAAAAAAGGGGTGAAAGTAAAAAAAAAAAGTTATTTATTTTTTCCAGCTTGTTTGACATCATTTCTGCCACAGATCCCAATCAGTGGAGTTAAATGTACCTTTTCTGCTTCCCTCTGCAGGCTGCTGAGGCGGCGGCGGCGGCGTGGCGGGGGTCGAGGTTGGCGTCGCCTCCGCAGCAGGAAGCGACTGCTGCTCCTCCGCCGGCTCAGACTCAGCAGCTGATTCGACAGCGGGTGCTGCACAGGAATGCGAGAATCGAACAAAACGAACAGTTCTTTTTTGTAATGCATAGACGCAAGAATCTGAAAGCAGAAATTTTTTGATTGTGTGAAATGAACAAGTCGTCTTCAGAGTCGAGGTTTCTCCTGACCTGATGGCAGGCTTCCTCCAGTCGGCTCGTCCTGGACGGCGTCCGCTGGCGTCGCGTCAAGGGAAACGTCGTCCGAGGCTCGGTTCCCGTCCGCGGCCGCGTCTTCGGCGGGACGAGACGGCTCTGTTTGAGCTGGCTCCGAATCTGCTGACCAACCTGGACGAGAGGAAGAGAGAAAAGCGCCTCAGTTGCCAGGAGGGCGCAACAAACCGACGGAGACAGACGCAGCAGGAGACGGAGGAGCAAAAGCCGTGCCTATCTCTGCTGGAGATATTCCTGTCAGCGCCACCGGCGGCTCCTCAGTGACGACCGGCTCATCAGAAATGGGAACGGACTCGGCCGATTCCACCTCTGTCTCCAAAACGGCGGCGCTTTTAGCCAAGAGGTCGGCTGAGGCCTCCTCCTCACGCAGAGACGACTCTGGATCGGCTTCTGAAAGAGGCTGGGGGCGAGGACACAGCATCGAGAGTTCACACCGCAAAACAATAGCAGCACGGATTTATGTTTATGCTTCAACTAGGACATGTTGGGGGTGGGGTTAAAGGTCAACCAGGAGACTCCAGAAAATAATAACGATTTGATCAGGCTGGATATTTTGGCCAGCACAGTGTGCTTTTGATGAAACCACCAACGGCCCTACAGTGAAGATCCAACTTAAGATTCTGTTTCATTACATAGTAACCAATGTTGTGTGAAGCCAACTAGTCTCTAGTCTCTAATCATCCACATCGAGTATGAAGACATGAACACATGAAGTCAGCTCAGTCCAACCACGTCGACACACTCAAATTCAAATATCTACATAAGTTTGTTGCAGATAATCAATCAATCACATTAGAAGTTAAAATCAGCTAGAAAATTTCCCATCTCATGATTAATATTTTCAAAAGGCAATTCTGTTTGCCTTTCATAATTAGTTTCATGAATGGCTTTGGTTGTGTGTAGATTTTATTTTCGTTCTATTTATTGGTTTCAATCGTTTGTTTCTTCATTTATTTTGGATATTTAAAATATCTTCCGGTTCTGGAGTTAAGTGTTCTTCACTGAGTCCGTGAGACTTTTAGAGTGCCAACCCGCATTATTGTTGCCATTATCACTATATTACCTGGAAAAAGAAAACATCTCAAAACAGCTGTATTATTGTTTATGGTAGTAATTTCTGGGACACTTTATCACCCAGCAGCATTTGTTATTGTGATAGTTTCATATACATCCATTCAAATTTGATCCTACTTACAGACAAACACGGCCTGACGAGACCAACACCTATTTCTGCCCTCAGTTCAGCTAAAACACATTTATTTAGAGCTTCAAAATATTCATATTTTCTTTTACAATATCTGCTATAAAAATTTTGGTTCAATTTTTCAATGAAACAACATTTTTTATTTTTTTTAAACGTAGGAAATATCATCAAACTTTTAAATGCAAGGAATGAATGTCTTTTCTTTAATGTTCAATTTCCACTGAAAGCAACATGAAAAAGTTTTAGATGTGAGCAGGAAGAATCCTGTAGCTGTCTGTATTACAGCACCTCTGAGTAAGCCTCTGACTGAAAACACTCTGTTGTTGAACAAGAATCTCATGAAGAGGATGAACAGGGACGTTCACGATGTTTTTCACTTTAATGACTTGAAGTTCATATAACTACAGCAAATATAGACTATATTGATAATTATTGTTGCCGATTAATGTTAACAATACATGTTAACATTAACATGTATTAATGTTACATTAATAATGTAGAAAAAGCGTAACTTTGGATTTATATACGTTTAATTGTTTTCAAACTTCTAAAAAATGCGACAGCTTTATAATTCATACAAGAAGACAGCAAAAAAAAAAAAAGGCGCTTTACTTATTAAACACTGGATAATAAACAGTAAGTCATCATTTTAAAACACATTTTAGAGCAGAAAATAAGTCGGCGGTATAAGCCCAAAATTACCAATAACCTATAAAAAGGTCAAAGTACAAGTCCAGGAAATGGAATCTGAGCCGCATCATGACGATGACACACTGGGGATTTTTGTTCAACACATGAAGGAGGGAACCCGGCCAGTGGGAAGCAAGTCGTCCCTTCAAAGGTTGAACCAGAGTTTCTGGTTACGTCACACTAAAACTACGACTCATTTAAATCCACTCTCCGTTTTAACCCTCGCCTCGGTCGACCCGCGTCGTTTCCGACTGTTTCTAACCTGCGGTTGCGACGCGGCGGCCTCTTTGGCGACAGGTTCCCTGGAGGCGAGCAGAGAGGACGCGGCGGCGCCGCTCCACTGCCCCGCGGCGTACACCTTCTGTCCCGTCACCTTCGGGGAGCGTGGGAAAGCAGAGGCATTACATCTGAAAATGGCTCCCAAATCCCGACAGTCCCCACCTCCCCAAAAAAACAAACAAAAAAAAAAAAACAGACAAAAACAAAAACAAATGCTACCTTGAGCACAGACACAGCTTGGGCTGGGTAGCACACCGACGCCCCGGCGCTCATCAGGCCCAACGGAACCGCTAACCTCTTGAAACGGGAGCCTGGAAAAAATTTTTTTATTTTCAGCGTGACAAACAAGAGGCGATCGGGTCGGTTCTGCTTTCTACCGGTTTCGACGAAAACTTCTCACGCAGTTTGTTCGACAAAGCAGGGATAATTTCAAAGACGTTGTTTTTAACCACCCTTCCTCCTCACATCCTGTCTGAAACCAGCCCGCGCGCTGGAGGCCTTTTCAAGGACGGAAACTTCGTCCCAGTTTGAACGGCTCGTACTGAGGCAACGTTCTTCATGGAGAAATGATGGTGGGGAAAAATAAATTTTAAAAATCACAAACGTTTGGGTGAAAACTAACCCAGAGACACGACGGGTGAATGATCAGGAGAGGGCCGCGATGACGAACGAGGAGGAGTCGCTTTTTCTGAATCTGCTCCAGATCCAGGTGTGAAATCAGGCTGGGCAGCCAAAACACCGGCTGAACAACTGGAACATGATAAATGGCATTAAAGGGAAAAAAAAAGAAAAAAAAAAAGCCATAAAATCAGGCTTCAGGTCTAAATGTTCGCTTTGCAGACAGAAATCTGAAAGGTGCGGTGTGCGTTTCTGTTCGGCTCCCCTGTGGTCTGAAATCGTTCCCAGTTCTTTACGTCTCTTGGGAAATATTTTCCCAAAGTCTTGCCGCAGATTCCCACTTACTCAGATTTAGTTATGGTCTTTGACTAGGCCGAATACGCTTCAATCTGAACCACGTGAGTTAAAAACTCGAGGCCCGGAGGCCAAGTCCGGTCCACTGTACGTTTTTACGGGGCCCTCTGGATGCTAGCGACGCATAAGGGTTTTAGGTGGTCAGTGGTCAGAAAACCCGCTGACCACTGGTGATATAACCGTTTTCTACACTTTTAAAAATACTGGTGGTGCGGAAACGGGAAACTACGTCACCTTTTCTTGCCAAGAACATGCCCAGCAGGCCAGCCATGGTGACGGTCCCAAATCTGGGCAGAAAACCCGGAGGAGGGTCGATCAGGTAGTAAAATACATCTAGAAAACAGGAAACGTAAACAGAGACGGTTTAAAAAAGATGCAATACTCAAACTCTTTACTAATAAACTCAACTAGCAGCGAAAACAATAAAAAAAAAATCTAGTTTTGTTGATTGAATGCGGCCATCTTAGAACACAAACATAAACAACCAGAATAAAATATAACTAATATCTCAGCTGGTTTCTGCAAATTTAGCATGAAATGCAGCTTTAAACGTCTGCTGTCGTTAACCCCTTCATGACCAGCATGTTTAGTACTTAGAGCAGCTCGGCTCTGTTTCAACTCGCTTTAGGGATGTCAGTCAGGAGCGAACGCCTGCAGGTGACTGCGGCCGCCACTTGGGCGTAGACTGAGCTGGCTTGCTAGCTAGGAAGGATTTATTAGCAGCTGGTTAGCGGTAGCCACGACCGCCTCGAATCACAGAGAACACAATGGGGATGTGTGGATGTGACTCAAACTTCTGCCTGACAGAAAAGTCCCACATAAAAAAAAAAAAAAAAAAACTACGAGATGAAATAATCCTGCCAAGACCTATGACTAATGTCTTTAAGCCCAACTTTTTTTTAAAATGAATTTAAGACTTTTTACGGCCTTGATTTTATATATATATATATATATATATATATATATATATGTGCATGTATATATATATATAATTTAAGACTTTTTAAGAAACTGATCCTTCAACTTTGACCTCACAAACCCTCCGACTGCGTCTCTGTGAAGACTCGGGGGTTTTCCTTTCTTCTTCTTGTTTCCTGTCATCTCTTCTCTAAACGTTTTGGACATTTCTCTTGCCTTAGTCACATTTTAACCAGGTAATAAAGCACCAGTCCATGTTTTGATGCAACCACTGAAACTCTTTACTATACACACTTATAAACAAGAATGTGCTACAATGAGGAATAAATGCGTAAACTCCGTTTTGTTTCAACAAATTTGGATTTTGCCAGAACACCTAATTTGCAGTGAGACTCAAAAATCCTGCTTTGTTCACCAAACTGGAACAGCTGCCAACATGCAACTACACGCTGAGATGATGTGTTAAAAGTGACTCCAGAAAGTGCGTGATTTAAGTATTTGGGGCCTTCTGTTAACTTACCCTCTCCTGCGTGGTAAAGATTAACACTGCCCCGTTTTACAGAGACACAGGCACCCTGTATGGAGAAATAAGACACTATTAAAAGGTCATCAGGAATACAGAATTGAAACAGGCAGATATCAATCAGTGTCGGGTTTTTGTTTCTCGTTTATCTCTTTCACAGAATCAAACTGTCAGATCTCCACGTTGTTAACACAACAACAGCCGTGAACTGCAAAAAAAAAAAGAGAGAAGAGAAGCACTATTTCCTGTCAAACTCCCGGTGCGCTCTGCAAACGTCATACCCGCACTTAGCGCTTGCAGCTTTGTGGGATGGAGCGCTAACCGCGAGCAAGAGGAAGAGAAATAAAAACAAAGAGCGAAAAAAAAAAAAAGAATCTAATCAAGACAAGGTGCCAAGGCTGCAGGTGCGAGATATGACACCAACACCTGCTATGAACATGAAGGAGTCTTTATGAACGTTTATGCCTGTTGTCATGAAGTGTCAATGGGTAAATAGTGACACTTTTAATGCAAAGTTGGCACTTTTAAGGAACTTTTAATGCAACCTTGCATGAAAAGTGTCATTACTTTTGGCCATTTTCATCTTTCTAATGGAAGAATCCAACTGTTAAGGACGAAGAATTGGATTCTTTTTTCCACAAGAAGTTCAGCTCTAAATTTAGAGTCAACCTCCACAGTTGAACTCTTAACTTTTTGAGTTCTGCACATCCGCCAACAAATTCTGCTTACTTGCTCAATCTTCACTCTTTCTCCACAGCAACACTGTATGCCTGGATGTTTCCTACTGTATCCTGCGTTATAGAGCAAGAAACGGCAAAATACCTTTACAGCTTGGACCGCGGGCAAAACGCTCTGCCGGGTCGTCGTTAGCCCTCTCTCGAGAAGCCCTGGACTTTCTGGAACGGCCTTAGGCGGGTCAGCGCCGGGCAGCGGGGCGTAGATGTTCAGCTGGAGAGACACGGCGAGTTGAGACAAAACACAGCGAGCGACACCGCCTCATGGTGATGCTGCGGGACCGCCAGCCGTACCCTGTCTCGAGAAACCAGCCCGTCCGCGGGAGCTTCCTTCACCCTGTAGACGCGGATGGAGGCGATTCCCAGCACCGTGGGGACGGCCACCATCGCCACCTGGAGACGGGGGGAAAAAAGATAAAACAGCTTTTCATTTTTTTTTTTTTAATGCAGCACTTTACAGCTTAATGCGGCAGCAGTTGCAGTTATCACTGAAAGACGAGCGACTGCTGTGATCTCTGAGTGGAAAAGGAAGAGGTCGGGGTGGGACACCGGGGGGCTGCTGAGACAGAGGGGCACAAACATTTTCTCCAATCAGAAGCAAGCTGCGCTCTGCACATGCTCAGCTGGAGTCAATCTAACTCATAAGTGAACAAATGGCACAATTAGACTTTATTGTTTTTAGTCTAATTTTGTTTCACAACTGCATATTTTACAATACGCAAAGATTCAGTTGAATGAAGTGCTGTGAAATAACGGCGCCGGGTTGCGCCGAAGCACCGACCACGTCGTCGTGGTATTTTTGTACGCGAAACCTGATAAGAGTTCTTTGAGATTCTGAATGAATCGTTAAAAAAAAAAATAATAAAAATGTCAAACCGCCACACTTTGAACTTCAAGACTTTACCATGGAAACGCCTCTCTATATGTAAAAAAAACCCCAAAAATAGCTTGTGCAAAGCAGCGAACATCAAAACAAACTGCAAACTTTGATCAGCTTCTCATCCCTTGTTCTGCAGACCAGTTTTCCCCCTTGTGGGTATTTTCTAGGTCAGCCGCGGTTTGCAGGCTGCTCTTCTTTTTCGATCTGCCGTGTTTTATTTCTGCTGTCTAACTGCTTGCGACACAATAACAAAAAATAATTAAATAAAAAATCGAAAGCCAGATTCTCGTGCCAATAGGAAAAATGATTCACAGGTGTTGTTGCAAGGTATGGAAGGTGAGGTTTCGTCGTGGATGATAATCTCAGGTAAGCGTGACGGTGTTTTAGAACCAAAGAATATAACCAGCTCTCTTCTTTATCTGCTTTTTCTTCTGCAGATTGTAATTAGTATATAATTTTTATAGAAGTGTAAAATTATATATTTGAAAGAGTATTTTTTAGGAACACGTTAACATGACAATATGGGCTTTTGGATCAGCAATAAGCCCGTGTCGAAGCACGCAAAGGTTTTAAAGAGCTACATTTTCAAAACTGTCACATTTGCCTCTCATACTGTTCCAGCCGTTATAAACCTTTTCAATGAGACGTCAGAGAAAATGTCAGGCTACTTGGAAACCTAGATGAAGACATCGCTGCCTAAGCCTGTCGCAAAACCAGATGTGTCCATTAATCTCGTAACATATTAAAACAAGTCCAATCGTTTCCATTTGCGTGATTGTTTTTCTTGTGTCTCTGGTGTGACAAAAGGTTTCAGTCGGGTGCTTTGGCTCCAACTAGCACCTAGTGCAGTTTGGTTTACAGAGACTTCACCATCCACTGTATTTGCTGTTTGTGTTGTTTTATTTTATTCTCTGTATTTAAAATGTGTTAAATGTTCATTTGAAATGAAAGTTTGTTGATCTTCGACAGAACGTAATTGCATTATTATGCCGTTTCTTGAAAAGAATCTCAAAACAACAATATTATTGTTAATCTCAAAACCTTCGTCCGGCAAAATGTGACATTGCGACAGGCCTGCCTAATGTAACAACTCTGTTTTAAATCTACTAAAGCTTTGCTAAATATGGCAGATAAATATAGAGCTGTGTAAATACATAAGGAGAGTCACGGTGTCGTATATGGAGGGGATTTACGTGTGTGAGCACACCTGTATGTATGTGTATGAATCATTTATGCAACAGCAGCTTATAAGAATATAATTTTCAAAAATCTTAGTTTTGACTCGCAAACAAGAATTCAAACATTTCTAGCTTAAAAATCAACAGAGGCTTTATCCCATTAGATTTAATTAGTTATTATTATTTTTTAAATAATTAATTCTTTTTGAAAAATAATTAAATCCAGCGTTTCCTAACAATTCTGTTTGCTGACAACGGAAAAGCACAAAGGTTATGTTTAAAGACTCCATTAGCAAAATCGCAGGTAAAACCGCATAGTGTCTGGGATAGACAGTATATACGGAACCTGTGTTTTACTGTGGTTTATGTATCCTTTTATTAGAATTAAAGCTAACTTAAGAACTGGTGTAAAGACTAAATCATTTCTGTTGGTAAAAGCCCTGACGTCACACAGTGACAACATTAAAAAAAAATGTAAACAACCGTTTGCTTTTTTTGCTTTTTAGCCAGGCAGACGGCTAATAAAGCTATTGCTAATGTTACCGTATGTACGTAAAAGGGGACATAAAGTCGCAGAAACAAATGTCAAGCTCCAGCAGCTGTCACGGGCGTCTGAAAGGGATCTAATGTAGAAATATCATCCGCTTAAACTGAGACTTATCCAGCGAAGCTCAGTTAGCATCGGGAGTTACAGCCCAGCAGCAACAGCTGGAAGGTGACAGTCACATAAATAGCTAATTTAAAGCTCAATGCAGGACTGCTGTAGCACATGGCGCATGCATTCATTGAAAATACACGGTTAAACAACGAAAAACGTCCAAATAAAACACGTTAAACCTTCACCTTGGCCGCCATGACAGCGATCCTCCCTCTTCTTCGTCCAATTGAAACCTCCGCTGCTTTGAAACGGTCAGCTCCCGCCATCTACTGGACAGAGGCTGCACCTGCAGCTTGGGTGGGAGCTCTTGAGGATTTTTACAACCGAGTCTATTATTTCTAGGCACATTTACTGACGTCGCGGCATCGCAGTACCGTCGAATATCACTGTGAAGTTAAATTATCTCATTAATTGAATTCAATAGACACATATTATCTATATTCTTTACACAGAGTGATATTTCAGACATTCATTTCGGTTAATTTTGATTATTTTAGATTATAGCGAATGAAACCCCAAACTTCGATTTCTCAGAAAATTTGAATTATGGTGTCAAGATAAATATCACTATGGTTATTGTCCATAAATACACAGGGAAGACTGGTGTCAAAATTCTTCTCAAAACGGGTAAACCATAATAGATCCTTATTTATTAAACTGGCAGCCGGCTGTTCAGTATGCAAACATATTAATGTTTGGAAGGAAAAAGCTTGGCAAAAAAAAAAAAAAAACAGAAAACAAGAATTATGTACAAACAACAGGGATAAAAGGCATCAGTAAAATAATACTGAAGTAAAGCCCATAATATCCATGGCATAATGCAACAACTGTCAAATTCCCCGTGCTTAAGCTACCGTTGAATCCCAGACAGCATCTGTCTGCCTGGGCGAAGGAGAAATGGACTGTGCTTTTGCTCGTTGGTCACAAGACTTATATTTTATGAAAAGCTGTTTGGTATTTGCAAATCGTTGTGGCAGAGTTTGGAGAAAGAGAGGAGAGGAACAAACAACAAACCTGTTTGGGTGCCAGTATGAACTTTCCACTCAGTGGTAGTAATTCCCTCTGCTGTCATCCACAAAATCTTGAGCTCTGGATGCCTCTGCTGACAAACGTTACAGACATGCTGATTTCATTTCCCAGCAGAGTTACCTCCCCAGTAGGGATTATTATTATTTTTGTGTGACATTATATCTTTATGATTGGCTGCTGCTTCCAAGTTACCAATCAGCAGTGCCAATGACTATGAATCCGCACTTCTGGGCCTTCTGGCCATTCTACTGCCACGCAACATGTCTGTTTATGAAGACTTCAATGACCTTTTTTTCACTTGTCTTATAGCAACGTAAATCTCTGGATGTATCTGAACCTAAGTGCCAGTCAGTTTAAAGGAAAGCCGATATAAAATACCCGATATAAAATAAGCACCATAAATAAACGTTAGTCTCCTCTTTCACCATCTGAACGCAGTTTAGTCCCTTATACACACATGCAGTGGTGCTTGGCACCTTCCTACATTGCCAAAAGTACCAATACCTGCTTTAACGACTGTGATGTCACCATTTTTCATTGGCCGGCAAACTTACCAAACCGAAAACCCAATAGAGAATCTACAAGGTATTACTATCAAGAAGAAGAGAAACCTGAGCCAATAATGGCGGATTGCCTCCATGCTATGCTGCATCGACACAGTAATTCATGCCAAAGGAGCCCCACCAAAGAAAAAAAAAGAAAGTGTATATAATCTACAGCAGTGCACTGAATAAATGTTTCCCATAGGGCATTATTCTATATGGGTAATCTTTTTTGTTGTTAGTTTTATGATTTATGTATTTGTTTTTATTAGTTGGAAGCCACAATCATCAATAATAACAAAAATAAGTGGTTAAAATACGACACATCTCAGAGCATCATGAACCTATAATGTGTCGCATTTTGACTGGAATATTTATGTAATTTTCCCATTTTTGATGTTGATGTTGACACCTGCATACGCGCTTTACAAGATCATCAGACACAGAAAGAAACAGCAGCTCATAGTGCAGAGGATTCAGTTTATTGAAGTCAAAGTTTAACAACTTAGGTTTACAATCTGTATTTTCTGTAATATATATATATATATTTATATTTATATATATTTATGTACTTTCATATATATGAAATCAAAAAAAGGCTACTTTAGGAAGAATAAATGTAATTTTTCTTTCTTTTTAATATCTTTAGTCAGTTGAATGTACAGAATAACAGTAAGCTAATATTATCCTTGAAAAAGAGCAATATGTTCCTTTTTTTTTAATGTCGCAGTGCAACTTACATCTTACACACCTGTGCAATGTACCATGAGGTGTACACCCCTGAAAGAACACACAGTGGAATCTCCCTTTTCAGCCTGTTTCTGCAGGTCTACACCCCCACACACACGCACACACACACACACACACAAAACAAAAATAAATAGGTTAAAAGAATCCGTGAGGGGTAGCACAGTCAGTGTGTACACACAAACCGCTCTCAGAACTCCTTCATCTACAGTATGTCTACAGTTTGAGCTGGAGAGAAAAGACTTCGTACGACAAATCGAAGAGCGTGGAACTGCATCGCAGCTCGTTCGACGGCCGCAGACGTGTGTGCGTGTGTGTGTGTGCGAGCAACACTGGTGTGGTGAGAGACCTTTTGCTGTCAAAGAGAGGATTTTGGGAGGCACAGGGAAAGTGCTTGCATCGTTAAGTTTCTTTGTGGCACTCTTGAAATTAACCGTTGGAAAACATGAGCTGCAGATGCGTTGGATATTTCACTTCAGTGTTACATGATGTTAAAAAACCCACTCAAGACCGACAGGGAAAAAAAAAAACGAAGAACAGGACACGCGGTAGTTAGTGCTGGATGCAGCGGGTGCTACACATTGTTCAGAGTCTTGGACACTAGGGGGCACCATTGAGTCCTTGGCCTGATGTTGCAGCTGAAGCGATTGGTACAGACCTGTAGTCTGTCACCAGCCAGCGTCAGCCACTTCCTCACAGGGAGTCATAGGTAACTGCACTAATGTCTCTAGAGACAGAAACCTAAAAACGTTTTTTGAAGTGTCTCGTAAAAGTAATAACACCCCACGAACCTTCCTATGCTGTGTTTGAGCATATATTTGACATTACAGTCAATAACAATATACATTTAAAGCATTTTACCAGTATTTTTATGGAATAGTCCAACAGCCTAAAGTTAAAGGTGACCTATTGTGGGTTAAGATGGGTCTATGGGCTACACAAAACATTTAGATAATGAGATTTTAGTCTGCTCTGTTCTCTGGATTTTGAGCTGTTCTATGGCGTCTTGTCACTTTAAATCCCAACTCAGCATTTACACTTGCACTTAAAAATGGTTTCAAACAGATGCTCAATTATACAACCGCACATCTTTGAAAGGCTGAAGTAGAGCCTCCTGCACAGACAACACGAATGCGGCAAGTTGTTTTTGAAAGGCAAGTCAACAACAATGGCTGCTGTGTTTTCCAGCAGCCATTATACAGCACATAGAGCGGTAAACCCAGCTGACTGGGGCTGCCACCACATGTGGCCTTAACTATCGGAAGGTTATTTTCCAGAAATCGAAAAGGGATTATTGCCCCCCAAAGAAAGGCTGGGTGTTTTTTTTGTTTTTTTTTTACAGTGCTTGGGTTGTTTCATTTCTTTTTTTCTTTTTTTAGAAGCAGCAGACACACAAATGGAAGTACAAAAATTCCCATTATGCAAAATGGGAATTTCGCATAATAGATCCCCTTCAAGCAAAAACGATGTCTGGTATGAAAATACATTACAAATAAAATGTAGCTCTGACAGCCCTAAAAAAAAAAAATCCCATCTGTTTTCAGAGATTTATTAGGGACAATGAATGAACAAAATGCCTCACAAAGACTAAGAAACACAGCAGAGCGGTCAGAAATAAAGTGCAGGAGAAGTTAAAAGCAGGGTTAGTTTTTAACTGCAAAGCCCCAGAGACATGGCCGGCAAGGAGAGCGTTGACAGAGAAGGCAGCCTAGAGGCCCCTGGTGAATGACGGAGGAAGAACTCCAGATATTCACAGCTCAGGTGAGAGAATCTGTCGACAGGACAGATATCGGTCACACACTTAACAGCTCTGGCCTTTATGGAAGAATGGAGAAAAAAAAAAGGCTATTGTTGAGCAAAACAAATTAAAGTCAAAGCTTGCCACTAGGTATGTATGGAAGAATGTTCTGTATTCAGAGAAGACCAAATTATATGTTTTTTTAATTTTTTTTATCAGTCTTGACTTGTGCGGGACGAACACAGAAGCATGCCGTGTTTTTCCAGATTTTATTTGTAAAAAAAAAAAGAATGAAAACTATATTCAACTATTTCTTTTAAGCGACAGAGGGATTAAAAATAGAACAGGATCCTAATTTTTGGGGGGACCCCACAGCCTTTTTTTTTCTTTTATTAAATGCGTTTTTTGCATTGTACTTTATATGAAATTGATAGACCAAAAAGAGGTGAATTGTATTAATATTTGTTTTTTTTATGACTCTAAACACTAATTAAGTATGTGAAAAATATAAAGTTATGGAGCTTTGTTTTTAGGGGGAAGATTACATGGGATAACTGCTCAGCGGATGTATTACAACCATGCATCAATTCATACCTCTTTATAGGACTCCCTATTAATGTGTTTAATTTGCATTAGTATAAGAGTTTATTTATGTTGGTTTTGGCACCAACCGGGCTCCAGCCCATGGGCCCACATCCTTTTAAATCAGGCCCTGGGTCTGATAAATACAGCGAAGTTTGTGGAATTAATGAGACAAATTCAGAGTGTGTTTATGGGGTGTGAATACTTCCAGAAGACACTGCAGATGAACCAAAAAACAACAAACCGAAACCTTCTGCTTGAATTCAAAATTCGACATCTGCATTACGTCGAAAGGGCTGAGCAGCAAAAGAAATATCACCTTCAGATGTACAGTGTGTGTCTTTAAATTGTGTGCGATGAAAGAAAGATTTTGAAAATATACGTTATTACAAAAAAAAAACGTAATTTTTGCATGTATCATGCGCTACAAGACTAATAAATAAAAACGGAAGAAAAATAATCCACAGTATTTTTACCCTGTCCCACTCTAACCAGTCCCAGGCCTTTCCTCATGCAACGCATCGCCAGGAAACGGACCAGCTGTGAGTCGAGCCGGAACGACGGCTGCCGAGCGCCCCGCATCTACAGTGTGAAGAGGAGGAGGAGGGCGGGGGTGGGGCACTGCAAAAAACCTTGGCATAGGATACATCTTACTTTACATTATAGCTATGACACAAAAACGCAAATAGATTTATATATTCTCCTCTAGGCTTAAATATATCTGTAGACTGTACACGAATCGTTAGAAAATGAGACGGCAAACGCTTTTTACCTGATATCTGAACAGCAATGGGAAGGAGGCCGATGAGACGGAGACCCTGCGATGCAGCCGATGGGACACGGAGATATAGAAAGTGCATTCTTTGTAGTGAGTGACTTCTTTGTAAAGAGAACTCCTTTGCTCTTGCATTGAGTGAAAAAAAAAAAAGGTAAAAAAAAAAAAACAGAAAAAGAAAAACAAAAGTAGTCTTGCACCCACACTAATAGAAACACCGTCTCTCTCCGCTACCTCTAGAAGCGTATCACAGTGGTAGTGGAACTCAAACATTTACATCGGTATTCACATTTACACAAGTCTTTTTGAGAACTACTAGAGAGGGGCAGGGGGTAAGAGAAGGAGAAAAATAAATCAGAGGGTGCAAAAAACAGGATTGCATTTGAACAGAGGAGCCTCCTTCTGCAAGGACGTCTGAACACTTCACAGTTTAAAGGAGCGTGCTTTGTGGCCGGCACAGTTGTTGCTTGATGCTTAATTTCATGGGTTCCCAGAGAAACAGCTTTTAAAAAAAAAGTAAAAAAAAAAAGAAAGGAACAAAAGTTGCGGTCTTGACACCGAAGCTCCCGTTCTCACAATTTCCCACGAGAGATCAGCCTGAAATAACAGCGCTTTCCCTGTAAATCAACGAGATATGCAATGTGAAGTAAAGAAAACAATTTTTAGAGAAAGGGGGAGAACCGGTGGCTCTGGGTGCAAAGTTCGTCAGTAGAAAAGTACAGTGCTGTGGTGAAAAGATTTCTCGTCTGTATTGCTGCTACATAGCCTTCCCCCTGTCCTCTAACACTGACAACAAAAACAAACAAAAAAAAAAAACACAAAGAAACAAACATGGGCTCAAAGTCTCCCTTTTTTTTGTTTTCCTGTTTTGCTCGACAAGCGTGTGGACTTTAGGTGAGTTCCATAGACAAAGGAAGATTAATGCTTTCTGTTCAGGCATGCAATAGGCACCCTGTGTGGGGGGAGGGTCCTCGTGATTATCAAAAGTTCATCCACGCACCTCTCAGACTGTTTCCCCCCCCTTCTGTGATATTTACACATCTTACAAAGTTTGTCCCCGTGTTTGTGAGTGAGTGCTTGATGGGACAACGGGAGGCTCTCCGGGCCGAGAGTTGGGGTTTCGCGCGTCGCCTCCCCCGTGCCGCACACCTCACACGTGCGTCTCGATGAAGGAGTGCGTGTGGGTCATGAGGGGCGCGCCCATCGGGGAGAGGTCGTCCTGGCCGTTGGTGCCGGGGCTGAGCTGGCAGATTTCGGCGTAGAGCTCGCTGTGCCACTGCTTCCACTCTCTGAAGGTCTGGGAGCAAAGCGTGGGGTCCTCGAGAAGGGCGCAGATCACTTCCAGCTCAGACTCTTTGGCCTGCAGGACCAAAGAGACACCAACAAGATGGAACATGCCTTGAAATTTAAGACAATTTAAAGCTTTTCAGATGAAATCATTAGATCAGATTTAATAGATTTATCATTCGACTTGTGCCTGAGGTCGGACCTGATAGTGACCAACGCTCGTTTTAAGACCAAGCCGAGACTTAAGACTCCATAGTCGGGTGCTTAAATATTGTCAACAGCATCTGCGTCTCCATTGACCATATTATTGGAATTATGAAGATAATTTTGCTTGATGGAAGCGCGGCAATTTTGAAAAATAGCACATTTTTTGATGTAAAAAGTTTTTGCGCTAGGATGAGGTGATTTTTTGGCTGTACTGAAAATAGTGTATTTCGCAAAACTGAAATGGAAACATTTTTTTACATCCTGCGAGTCGTGTGATCGACAACCAGATGTTACTACTGGCGGAAAAGACGACTGGAAGCGGTAAGGGGACGATGGCTACAACATGATTTTATTCACCTGTGAGTTTAACTTCTTATTTAATGTAAACACAGCAATTGTGAATTTGTGTCTTTTCAGCAGTAGCCGGTTATTGACAAAGTTTTGCGCACATTTGTAATGGAAGCGCAGCTAAGGACTTCCAATAACATATAATTCCCAAGTCATATTATCAAATTTCCTGTTAACATTTTTGTTTGTTTGTTATTTATTTGAAAGTGTTATGACAGGAAAGTAGGATAGTGAGAAAGAGGCAAGGCATGTGGCAAAGGTCACCAGGCCGGGAATCGAACCTGCGACGTCAGCGTCGAGGACTATGGTCTGTGTTTAACCCCTGCACATTTTTTTAATCTAAATTCAGTTGCTGGTGACTGCCCAAGCACCCCTAGTACTGAGCTTAGCAAGTTTCCTGGGGGAAACCCTGCATTTAAATGTTGCACATTGTCTGTTTTTATGCTGCGTTAGTTTAAATTGAGGCTTTTGTCTTTCTTTATTTGTAAATGACGGAAGAAAAAGCAAATCGCCTTCAAGAATCAACCATATTGGAGATTGGTTACACTGACGTGAAAATAATCGTTATCAGCGTCTGTCTTACATAAAACTTCATCGGTGGATCCTTCTAGAATAATAAGACGTGGCGGATTTGGCGACGGTACCTTCAAAGTGCTGCGGAGGGCTCGGACCCTGTGTAGCCGGTCGTTGAGCAGGGGGTCTCTGGCTCTCTGGGTGAAACAGCGTCGCAGCTCCTGCTTGCTGCAGGGCTTGGGGTCTCCCAGAGCGGTCACGTTGGCTTGCTCCAGGGCCCGGTAGAGCTGCTCTAAGCCGTCCAGAGGCTCAGGGTCGCGTCCGTCTGAAATCCGTCGTTCCCTTCCTTCCGACACTCTCCTTTCTCTGCTGTCCATTCTGAAATCCCGCAGGTCTGGAAAACCCAGAGGGCAGGAAGAGAGATTAGTGAGATTGAGACCGGTAGAGAACTGAAGACAGCAAATTAAACATGTCACTGCCATTGACCCTTCCCACGCAGCGTCACTGTCTTCAGGAAGCGACTCACTTCGTCATGACGAATAGATATGCAAGGATGTAAACCAAACTTATTTTTATTGTAAACATTTTGATGAGGAAAGAAGACTTCGATGGATAGCAGCCATCGATCGTAAGGACATTTTGTACAAGAAGATTAATGTTCCAGTACTTCACAAGTAAGATTTTTAAGACACAATCAAATATTGCAGCGCCCGGTAAATACACAGTTTAGAAAAATGTCATTTTCTTTAACTTGTTTACATTTTCTAGAGAGATACAAGCTAGATAGTGTAAATCCTTCCACTTTTATCACATGTACCATTCTATATGAACCAGAATGGAAGAGGTGAGTTCGCCTTCTTACCATCCTCTGCCTCCAGCATGTCTGCAGCTGAGCCTTCTGCCTCCTCATCCTCACTCCTTTCCTCCATATGAGCCGCACTGTGCAGAAATTTCCCCAGGATTGGATCTCTGTTCCTGGGTAGACTCTGGCTCCGCTGCTTGTGGGAGCGTCGGTGCGTGTGGCTGTGTGTGTACGGCCCTCGCTCCAGAGGGAAGGGCCCGTCCCGCTCCCTGTCCCTCTCCGCCGCGTGGTGTCTCCGTACGGGTAGCGTCGCTTGCCGGCGCCTCTCCGGGGACATTCCCTGCCTGCCCAGCCCTCCGTAGTACCCCATCTCTCCGGCCATTCCCCCAATCAGGCCGCCGTAGTCGCTCTCCCCCGGCGCCGTCTGCAGGAAGTGCAGCCCCGCGCTGGTCAGCGGGGTCTCGATGAGGTCCTGCCAGGAGCGGCGCTCGCGGTGGGACGAGCGGCAGCTGGACGAGTGGGTGCTGGTGCTGCCCGTGCCCGTCCCCATGCCCATGCCGTCTCCGCGCTGGTCCTCCGCCGAGGAGTGAGAGTGCGTGGACTCGCTCGAGAAATGTCGACCGTGCTTGGACTCCGGGAAAGGGCTGGAGGAATTCACCTGGAGAGGGAGAGGGGAGGTGGAAGAGACCATCTGTGGAGGAATCGGGGAGGTGGAGGCACTTTTGGGGAGAGGGGATGGAGTGGAGCGCAAGAGGCTCATGGAGCTCAATGAGCGGGGCAACTGGTCGTAACTGTGGAGGAGGTTGGCCTGAGTGGGGATCAGGTGTGACGGAGCGAGCGGGGGGGAGAAAAACAAGCGGGTGTGGTGCGTGAGCACGGACATACAGAGACAGGAGACGAGCAGAGCAAGACGGACGAGGTGGGCGAGGACGGAGAGAAGAAAAGACAGAAATACACCAAAATAAGAGAGCCAAAAAAAAAAAGCAATGAAATGATAGAGGTGTAAGTACACAAAAAAAAGATTGACATGACTGCTGAATGATTTTAGGTAGAGTAATCATGGAGCAGCCATGACAAACTAGATACCCAGAAGGAATGATCTGTCAGGACCCAACGTTACTGTGAGCGGCGAGTTAGGCTTGGAGAATGATAAGAAACTGAATTTTTAGGAAAAATAACTAATACTAAAGAAATTATAGGTGTGATAAAACACAAGCTAAAAATGAATCAAAATAAGACCCATGGTGTTGGAATTAGCGAGTGCTGACATACATATTTAACGCTAACATACATATTTACTGTATGCTTATATATAGTAAATGTTTATTGTAAACATTTACTGTTTACATACAGTAGGTGAACTGTATGTAAACGTTTGATTTTGAAGAAAGTAACGCAAAAATTATGTAAAAAACAAATTAAGTTTTTAACATTTTTCTGGCATATGAGGGATCTGACTTCATATCCTACAGTGGGGAAGAGAGGCTGTGTTTTTCTTTCTTTTTATATGGTGTGTGTGAACATCTGACTTCACCTGTTTACAAAAATAAATGAAGCTTTGCAGAAGATATGCTAATACCTCTTACAGCTCGACTTTGGATCATTTGTTTCGTAGGCAGAAACACCACCCACAACATTGACATACAGCTCATGTGGCCTTTACTCTTCTATATTCAGGCAAAACGTCACGAGCCTCTGCTGTCGAGGAGCGAAGATGTGGTGAGCAACGCGACCCACTGCCACCTAGAGGTCAGACAGGGTAAACATTCTGGCAGCGTGACTATGATCTTGGCTGCTTTAAGAACCAGATAGTCTCCCACTCTGATGTTTTATTAATGCTGAGAGCTCTGCTGTGTGCAGGCTCTGAAAACTGTGGGGCTTTTAAGAATAAAATATTCCATCAGAATGAAACGCTGCGAAGAGAATGTCGAGTGGGCCTGAATGAGAGGCTGCGTTACTCACAGATGGCGTGCGGTGGTAAGTATCACAGAGGGACGAGGGCCCCTCCTGTTTGAGTGTCATCGATCCGTCAACCTCGTCTTGATCGCTCTCGCTCCAGTAGTCTGATGTGAGGACCGACACAAACGGCACACAGGCAGGTGAATTCACAAGCAGGAAGGAAAGGAGCAACTTGTTTTTTTATAGACGCACCTTCATCGGGGCGTGGCACCTTATCGTCAGGTGTGTAGCCAATAGCGGCTAAACCCAGCCGGTTCATCCACCTGCAAGAAACAAGCGGACTCTGAGCGGATATAAAAGCAGGAATCAAAAAATAAATAAATGAAAATGGAGTGCAGAAGGAAGGAGAGAAAATGAAGAATGGGTGGCTATGGATCAATCAGAGGTAGTGAATTTGATAACAGATATAGATCACCGTGAACAAGTCGACTTATTCCTCCTGAGGTGCTTCCCAAACATTCGTAATCATTTCAGAAAGGGAAAAGTAAAATCAGGCGGGAAAGGTCCGACTTTCTCTAAGCCACGGACACCAATTTGTCTTCACTCCATATCCCATCATGCCCCTGTTTCCCTCCACAGACACCCGAGAGTAAGGTTGAGTCTGTCGCAGTAAGCAGTTAATGAATTAACTGAGATATAAACTAACATGACCTTGATCATTTCCATTCTGATGATTAAATCTCAAACCATTTCATTCATGGCTTTAGGTGTGTGTGGATTTTATTTCCGTTTTATTTATCGATTGGTTGAGCTTCATTTTGGAAAGTTGAAAACATCGTCCAGTTCCAGTGTGGAGTGTCTTTACAAAATTAAAGTTTATTAGTCATGGCATAACAATACTGCATTGTTATGTCATTATTGTTATATAACTTGAAAATGGTCTGAAAACAACAATATTAGCGTTTGTCGCGATAATTACTGGGGCAATTTATCGTCCAACAAATTTACTATTTGGACAGTAAGGTCGCAAAAATGTTTAAGTATTCACATTCCTGAATTTCTTTTCTCATTTCATCACTTCACAACTTGCCAAAACCTGAACTGTGCAGGCGTTAAAACAAACAACGGAAGAACAGTTTAGACAGTTAAATCTAATCTAGTATCACAAGAATCTCATCCAAATCCAAATTTAACCCTATCATGAATATTACACTCTCAAAGTTATTAAATTAAACTCTTTATTGGAGCAGAAATATTGGAAATCAGGCTGGTAAACCTGATTAAACCTCCCAGGGGCCTCATTAGTTGCATCATGGGTACTTTAAAGAGAAGACCTCAATGTTCCTTTGGCTATTAGAAATAGGCATTCGGAAATGTCAAGGGACATTTCTGAAATGTTTAAAACAGACTTCTGCCTTAAGCCAAGTAGAAAATGATTAGAAACTAAACAGCAAACACTAGATTTCTTTGGCATTGGAAACGTGGAGTGTGTGACGAGCAAGATGGATTCAGTCCAACGCCAGAGAGTTCATGATGTCTGTGAGAAAACTTGAGTTTGAGTGTCACTAGACTGTCAAACAGACATGAGCCCAAGCAAATCTAGGTTTGGTTTTAGAAAAGGTCTTGGAGGATACTCAAGTAGACGTCAGTCACCCGACAAAAACTCTGTCGAAAATCTCTGGTGGGATTTAAAAAAAAAAGAAGGTGAAGCACGCAAAACTTTGAATCTTATGAAAACAGGGGCCAGATTTCACAAATCCGCTGTTAAAAGCTGGTAGTTTGGCTCTGCGTTCGTTTTTTGAGTTTCCTGTGTTGTGGAAACAAAAGCTCTTTTTCTGCTTTTAGAAAATTAGCACCATATCCTGATACCTAACCTTGGCTTGGCTCCTCACAATCCCCTATGACCCCTAAACGGGTCCCGACTTCTTCCCAGGAAACGTGGAACTGTTTTCGAATTCATCAAACCTCGTCTGCTTCAGCTCCACAACACAGAGTCTATATTTAGTTTTAGTTTTGTAAGTACTAAAAAAAAAAAAAAAAAAAAAAAAAAAAGCCACCATGACATTCAAACAACTTTCATTTCTTACAGAGACATCCGTCTTCTCGCACAGAAAATGTGCCTGCAGCCACACTGGCACACACGAACCAACAAAATGCTGCACAGAAGTCAAATATAGCTGCTTAATTACGATCCTCCAATTATCTCCACATGTCATTCAGGGGAGGTGTAGATAATTAGAGCTCATCAGATGGCACTCCCGCAAATATCATTACAATCTCCCTCTCATATGCACACACGTGACTCACACACACGCACAAACACACACGCACAAACACACACACACTCACGCACATGTGTTTCAGCTCCATCGTTTATCAACAGAAGACCAGGATCATGTCTTATTCATGCGCAGTGTGGCGTTGGTGGGCCGCTGCCCTGTGTAAACTTGTTTTACTCGGCTAAAATATTCATAAACATGACACGTGGCGTCCCTGATCTCTGACTGCTGCTCACGTCAACACACACACGCAAAGATGAAGCTCACCTGTTCATCTCCTCGAGACAATCTGTGGCGAAGAAGAAGCTCTTGATTTTGGGGTGACAGGCTTTGAAGGCGCTGCAGTCAGCCAGAGAGAAGGAGTCTGATTAGCTTTTTTTTTCTTCTTCTTCTTCTCTTCCCCCCCCACCCTTTTTTTTTTCAGCATGCATGGCGCGTTTGTGTGTGTTCACGTTGTGTGGGTGAGAGCAAATGTGCTTGATTAGTAATTCTGGCGACATGTGAGGGGGAGACTCACAATTTCCGCCTGCACTCTATGGCTCGGTCTATTCTGAACTCGGGGAGGCTGATGAAGCCCTCAGCCTTCTCATCCTGCAGGCGGAGACAGATGGAGAGCGGCGGTACATCATCCACACAGAGAACAAAATGTCAGACGCACCGATATACCAATTTTACAGAGGATACGATCGGCGAGGTGGAGTGCATGAAAACAAGATCTGCTGTTTACGTTGGCAGGGATGGTTTACCAAGACACACTTAGCATAAAAAAACCAAGCTGTGATTCTCTTACATGGGCTACTTTTAATGTACTTTGAAATGAAAACTGATAGTATCGTCATCCGAATGTTCATTGTCACCTAGAGCAATACAAATGTGGCATAAAAGTGATGACTTAGTCATGAAAAGCAGTTTTGCATAAAACAGTGTTCTTGCAAAGCTTCAAAGGTTTAAAGGTGAAATATTATGCTTCTTTTTCAACAGGTTAGGATAGGTCGATGTGCTAAACAAAACATGTTTGATATATTTTAGATATAGTCAGTTCTGCCTATTTTTTACCTCCTTCCAGAAGTTGCTGTTTTAGGGCGTCCTGTCACTTTAAATCCAAATAAGCTGCTGTTTGCCCCGCCCCCTCAAACTCAACTTTTACACTCGCACGTAAAAATGGCTGCAAACAGATTTGCAACTATACGGCCATGCATCTTTGAAAAGCAAAAGTAGAGCCTGCTGCACAACCAACAAGTATGCAGCAAGTGTTTTCTAAACGGTAGGTCAACAACTAATTGCTTGCCTTTTCCAGCGGCCATTGTACAGCGCATGCAGAGGTAAAATCAGCTGACCAAACGCTCTGGAGCTACACCAAAGTGTACACCAAAGTGTACACTTGTGTTGCTAGGTAACAGTGCAATGCCCGCTGATTTTGACTTGTAACAGCTGGTTGTTTTTTTTTTTTTAAGCGCTTAGGCTGTTTTCAGAAGCAGCTGAGACTCAAATGGAAACATAAAAACATGCAGAATGTGAATTTTGCACAACAGGTCCCCTTTTAAAAAAATACATATGTCCAATTTTATTATCAGAAATCTGCAATACATGAAGTAAATCATCGTCTAAACATGAAATAATGTATCGTCCTTATTCATAGGAGCCCCTGCTTTTTAAAGGTGTGTAAAAAGCCCGAAGCTAAACTCCTTATTTAGTCAACAAATTTAGAAAGAAAGTAACTTTAAGTCAAATAAAACTTTATTCAGTGAGGGGGGAAAAAAAACCTCCCACATTGAGAAATTAATATTTTTCTCAAAATAATGCTTGTCACAATTGTTGATGCCAATGCTATAAACACGTTGTAGAACCTGCGTCTGGACACAAGGAGCTGCTTAATCTCCAGTAAGGCTCCAGATGGTTGGATCTCTCTGAGGAATGAACTTCTGACTGTTGTATTTGTTTATTTCTCCTTAGCTCACTAACAGTGCTCCTTCACGCAACAAGTTTCCTGCAGGGTTTAGGACTTCGGACTGAGATGGCAAAGGAAAAAGAGCTGAGTTTGGGTCTATGTTTTTGGGTCCTTATGAGCTGGCTGGTCGAGGCCACCGGCTTTTATTTAAAATCTCCTGGTATTTCAAAGAGTTCATGAGGTTCCCGGGATCTATGAAAGAGAAAGCTTTTCACAGTTTCCATTCTTTGTTTCACCCTAGAGCTGCCTGGAGAGTAATTGTTGATGACCAGCTCAGTCGCAGTCTAATCTGACTAAAGTTAAAGACCCGATAAGAAGAATAAACCTCATGTTTATGATTTTGATGTAAAAACAGAAGTTTGCCTGTTGGTATGTAATTGGCTCGTAAAAGATGGCGCTCTTATTTTTTTCACCTCTTTTACCTCCGTACAGTTTGTGCATCGTGGCGAGAGAAATACGGCCAGTGTAGTCACTTCATATTCATAACCTGCTGGAAATCGTGCGTTGCTAAACCAAAGTGTCTAGACACGGTCATCAACTTGAAAATTAAAGATAAAAAAAACAAAGATTCTCTTCTTCTTAATGCTGTGATGGCACTCAAGTTGAACCATTAAATATCTCACAAACTTCCAGTGATGTTATCATGACGCAATAAAAGATGGAGTTATCTTTAGGCTTTTTACACTCCTTTTATCAGCAGTACCAACAGAGAAGCAGGCTGACGCATGAAAACAGTCGGATCCCGTTCACATCTTATGAGCAATAAGCAAAAAAAAAAAAAAAAAAAAAAAAACCCAAAAAACATGTTCAACCCTTTAATGGCTTAAGAATGTATCAGAAAGGAGGCCGGCAGGAGAAACTAAAGGACTATTGACGTAAATGTCTTACGTTTTGGTTGGTGTACCAGTAAAGGCAAGATTCTTTGAGGATGAACCAGTACTTCCTCCATTTTTGGGTGAAATAGCCTTTAGCGTCCTTCTTCTTCCACAGCCAGCCCTCGCAGTCGCCGTGGCCCAAATCCTTACAGGAGATTCTCCTTCGACTGGCGCTGGTGAGGGAACCTGGGAGAAGGTCAGGAGGCAAAAATAAACCCCCAAAAAAAAGACGTGTCAGCCGCAGGAGTGGCTTCGCAGCCCACATTGCACCCCTTTATTATATTCGGAGCACATTACACCTGAGACAGTGACAAATGGAGACTGGCCAAAAAAAAGCAAATCATTAATTACTGGGAGTCAAATAAAGGACAAAATGGGAGCAAGAATACATGCAGTCTCTTGTGTCTCTTATGTGTGAGTTTGTCTATTTTCATCCAGTAAAGTACATCAGGACTTTCCAAATATATATATATAT
>CAEGAE010012222.1:0-18099 GCA_903067095.1 Girardinus metallicus | reverse complement strand
TCGACATGGGGCAGGAGGAAGCTGGAACTGAACCTACAACCTTCCGATCACAAGACAACTACTCTTCCCACAGAGCCTCAGTCGCCCCTAGCATTAGTTTACTTATGCTATGTTTTACAAATTCATACATGTCACAGTAACAATGCTAGTCAGAACAGGAGAGGACATTACATCTACCTTAAATTTACCTTTTCTAACATGAATTTTCGTCACACTCAGATATTCCTTACGCCAGCAAATCACAGGGAAAGTAGATTCACTTTCTAAACCATTAAGTAGGTGCTCCAGTCCTACCCACTGTCTCTTAGACCACATTTCAATGAACTTCCTTCTCCACATTGGGTAAAAAGTCACATATAAATTATATGAACTTGCATTTGAGCTGGAGATTTTACTATCAATATCAATTTCAGGGTTTTTCTGCTGCAAGAAGCACTTTGGTTCAGGGAACTCTGGGAAGTGGGAACACTTTGAGCAAGAGGGTGAGTGGGATGCAGGAATAAATAAATTATTGCAGGTGACAAGAGAGGAGAGGTTTACTGTGAATTAGAGTGAATGAATAATCTGGATAATCTGGAGTGTCTGTCCATATGGAGGTTTGGAGTAGGTGGAGCGATGGAGAGCGTAGCTGGCTTCCATCTTGGTGGGACAATGAGAGCAATAGAAACTTGAAGCAGGAGGAAAGCATTGGAGGGTGGATAGGTTTGTTAGGAAGATGAAGGTGAAGAAGCACACCTACTTAACTCAACCCTACAGCTAAGACCTGCAACTCCAAGATTTGCTAAATCCTGCAACTCCAGAGCAAGGGAATAAATCACCACACAAGCAAAACACCCCGGACTCCTGACATCTCCCACCTCAACGGCTGCCAGCGGATGTCTCAGAGGATCCAGAAGGAAGCGAGGACTGATAGTCCTGAATAAGTATTTCACCTAAAATGAAAAGGTGGGACACCCAAGAAAGGTCCTCAAGGCCATAGCCCTCCCATTCAATGAGATATTTCTATTTACCACCTTGTCAACGGGAATCCAAAATCAGTCACACTGAATAAGCTTGCTTACCAAAGTCAAAGGTGGATGAATGAGGTTCAAAAGAACAACACAAGGTGCTGGAATGGACAATATAATTCTCTGAGACTTGGAAAGTATAGCAGGTTGTCAAGGAGGCAGTTGTTAAAGGTCCCAAATGCCAGGACTGCTGTAACAGTGATGTGCATAATTTGAAGATTGGTAAAAGGGGATTCATTAATGACGACTGAAGCGCTGCCTTTAACATTCAGATTGCGTCTCAATTATTTGCTAGTCAACAAACCTTTTAAAGTGTACAAAATTAATGTTTTACATTAACTTTGTTTTGTAAACCTTGTTTCTTTTACTCACAAGTAATAATTAACTTCACACATTACCATCCTTTACTTAGATGAAGACAACTAAGGTAAAGTGTATTAAAAAGGATAAATCAACTGTTTTTAAAGGTTTACTGCAATTAGCTGTATATTAACTGGAATGAACATCAAAATTTTACACCAATTTTAACCGAATAATTATCAAAAATAGAATTACAAGATTTACAAGAATATTGAGAATTTAACAAGGCATCAATTTCTGGCAACTTTAACCTCTGAATTCTCAAGCTTCATAAACAAAGAATAGTTTGTCTAAGTTTAACTTCAGCTATACTCACTTTACTCTCAGGCTCTAAGCTACGTTATGAGACACCAAGCAACATACACTGAATATTATTCAAACAAAAGCCAAAAAAAAAAAAAAATCCTAAAACCCAAAGATAGTAAGATATCACAGTCTTTCAATCATTTAACCCAATGAGACTTCCCTGGTGTGGGTTGGCAACCTGCCAATCTGAACCGTGACTGATCAAACTTACAAATGTGCACAGGAAACGTAGCACAATGCTATCGACTGATCAAATAAGATGTCAACATCGTACAGAGTAGTTTTGGTGTGTTTACCGTGTACTAACCTGAAGAACAGTACAATAGGATCCAGCGATATCGACCTAAGCACTGTCTTTAGCATTGAAATTGTGTCTGAGGCAAATAGGACGTCTGCCCCAAAAATCAACCCAGAGGCAACGCCCCCCAAACAAAGGTTCCGCCTTGCCACTAATGCTCCCATCTCTACCTCATGAAAGCAATGCATGCAGGCAGATTAACATGCCAAAATGTATACAAAGCATAATTTGTTCATTTTTGGAAAAAAATACAATAAACTGAAAAATATTTTAAAATATTAAAACAACCAAAATAATGTTGTGACATTTTTAGGTGCACTACACAGTGGCAAACTGTGTTGGATTATGGATTTCATAAGGACTGATGAACATCGGGGAGAGCTTTGTGAAGACACAGCTGTATGGGATATCATGAGAAGAGAGTCAAACTTTTAGTCCCAAGTGTAATGCAGTGCATGGTTTGTTTTCTGGTCAGCGATTCTGTGATTATTTTCTGTGGTGTGATGAAGGGATAAAGTAGTGTTGGGGAAGATGTGCTTTCAAAGGCGAATGTGGTGATGGGCAGAGGTGACAGAGATATCCTTTTCATCTGATGGTTGTAGGTGACCAAGTGAGATTTGAAAAGGGGATTGATACTTACGTATACATCTACTTCAGGATTTTTAGGCACAGTCCAAATTAAAGTAAAATGTTTTCAAAGTTATATTTTTTCTCTTCTCCAAAATGTTTCTCAAAAACATAACATAATTTTTTAAAACATCTTCAATGACACAAACTCACGACCCAAACGGTAATGAGTTTGTATGAGTCACATAAAAGCCTAGCATATATGACAGTCATGAAGACACACCAAAAACAAAGAAAGGGTCAAAGTCTGTGCACAAAGCCTGTTGTTATTACGTCTGACTTGGTTGGGTTGAAGGTTATATAAGAGTTGAAGATATGACATCATGTCTAAATTATTAACTATGTTAATTGTTTTTATAAAATTATTATGCAGTAAACCATCTTATAATGACACAGTCAGGAATATGGTTTTCAAGTGGAACCTAATAAAACACTGAATATTAGAATTATTGACCAGAGCAGTGGTTCCCAAACTATTTCTCCTGGGCCCCCCAGTGGTTTTCAAACATTTTCTGGGCCCCCCCTATGGATTACAAATAGGGAGAGTTAGACTCTGGTTGTCTGGTTGAACGATCTGTGTGAGCTGGAGGAGCATGGACTTCCTCTTATACAGGAGGGTGAGGGAGGGGAGAGAAAAGTCTCCTAGGGGGCGCGCCCCACAGCTTGGGAACCTCTGGACTAGAATTTAGTGTTTGTGTTGTTCTCTACAGATTCACAGTGTTTGAAGTTGTAGAAATGTAGATTTAGACAGGTCTCAAAGTGCTGGAAATCCCAACAGTCTACCTTTTTGTGGTATCGACAATACCCAAAACTACCCCACCACCACCTTCCCTCGAAGTCTCACAAGTCTAAAATGTCTTTTTGACGTTCCCAACTCAAATCCCAGAGTCACATCAAAAATCTGTTAAACTTGTTTTTTTTCTCCAAATTTTTCTTCTGCTCCCCACGCTCACTGTTGCATTGTTCGACCTTGAGTGAGATGCTGTCAGGCGCTTTTTAGAACATAAGCGTTGCAGTTTCCCATAATCCACTGGGAGCATGGAGGTGAGAGCTGTGGCCCAGTAGCTCTCTGAGTGGCTGGCAGTGGATCAAAAGCAAACGAGGTTCCTGAGCTCATTCCAATTATAACAGCACACACTATCAACTACAAATACAAACAGCACATAAGTGATAGTGCTGGTGGCCTGGAGGATTGCTGCGAGAGACCAGGCAGCATGCTAATCAGGATACCTCTTGCCATGGGCTATTTAGGGAATAGCCTCTCATCCCACCAATTCCCCTTGCCTTAGCCAGGGAGACGAAAGAGGAGAAGGGGGGTGAATTCCCTGAGAGCTCAATTCAAGGACAAAATATTAGAAAATGGATCTTTATCTTTGCTCTTGGCCAATATCCATATTAATTACAAAAAGGAAAAACAGCACAAAGGTGCTAAATAATATATAAGGAGATTAGTCCAAAACATGCAGCTACAAATTATGGACCTAGATTTGTTGGTTCAGAATGTGATGTAAAATCATGTTAATATATACCAAGACAAATTTTATTTTCTTTTTACTTCATTTAAATTTCCGCAGTGTTGTTGACGTCATTATGCTCAATTCAAATACATCGCACCATGATTTAACATTTGCAAAAGCAGTGTGGAAAACATGACCCTGAGTCATTTGCACATCACTTCACAGTGTTTGCAATTAGTTTGGTTATCCATAACATCTTCCCCACCATTTGTTGTAGCCAATCCAGGAGAGTGATTTATATATCAGATCGGCTGCCATCCATGGGGGAAGGTAGTGAGATGTTCGGAGGTGTTCTGCTGTAAAAATCAAACTGACTCGCCTCCTCCTCTTCATCCTGCTCCTTATCCTCTTCCTCCTCCTCCTCTCACCGACAACCCCTCAGAGCTTGGCAACTCTCCAGAGCCATGCAGGGGCGGCGGAGTACAGCGGGAGCCTGAGTGAGAAGCACACATTGTGCACAACGGGACCCCAGCAGCCCCGGCCCGAAGGCACAACTCTCAAGGACATGGAGAACTGGGGCAGAGAACTTCCGAGCTTCCCACAGTGAGGGCAAGCAGAGGAAAGGGGGAAAGTTTCCAAAAGTGTCTCAGTGTGTATGCAAATAGCATGTGAAATCTGTTGTAAGGAGAAATACATTATTATAATAAACAGCATAGAGCACCCTTCACGTTTACTGGTAAATATGAATTTTAAGATAAATCAATTATGTAAGTAACATAATCTTACAACCAAAATCTGTGAAGATGTGAACTTTTAGTTGCAGAAAAATATCCCACATTAAGAAAAAGAACTTAGAATTGTTGATTTTTGATAAAATCAACAATTAGAGGAATTACAAAATAGTTCCAATAACTTCAGTTTACCTGAGGCATTTTTAAATATAACTTTAATCAATAATCTACAAGTTCCTGTCTCCTTCCTGTACAGCTGTACTGTGATTCAGGGGATAATTTTTACTAGCTACTCTTAGGAATGAGAAAGATAAGACGAAAACATGCCATTCAACTAATGGCAAATGTTTATTGATTTTCAGCAGATGGCTTCAAAAAGATGCATCTGTTGAAAACTTGGCACATTTCAAGTAAGAGTAAAATCAAGATGTAACTCAAATTGTCACAATGTAGGCTGGATAAGGTTTCCGGTTTATTTTGGCATATCAATTGAGGCAGATAAATAGCTTCAAATCTCACTGCTAAAAAAGATCACCTTAGTTTTAGACATTTTCACACCATAACCAATAAAATTAATATGTTTGGAGTGAGGGTCTTTTTTAAAGAATTAATAGCTTAATATTCTACCTGCATTAGCTAACTCTCTTGGTGTCTTCAATTTGTATAAATTGATATTAGATAGTACAACATTGTGAAGTCTGATTCTTTTCAGTAAGTCGAAGTTGAGCTAAGTCCAAGATAAATTTCTACTATGTTAAGACAACTCCAGTCTCAAAAACTTTATAGAGGTTTCTGGTGCACTACTTTATGAAACTTTAAACTGTCATTCTTTCTGTATTAGACAATTATGTCTATAAAAGCAACTGAATGTTTACCTGTGGAAAAGGTAATTCACCATCAAAGATTTTTATGTGAAATATGTACTGAGAATGGTGCATGTAGTGTTTCAAATTATAGTACAACAGGCCCAAATCCTCAACTTCCAGGAGCCAGTTGTTCGACTAGAGTGCAGGATGAATAGTTTTGAGGAGCAATTGTCTGAGGTCGTGAGGAAGTACTGTTGGACTGAAACACGCTTCCCCTGCTTGATTCTGGTACAATGCAGGGGGCAAAAGTCACACCGACGCCTTCTGTTCATTTTCTGGGTTCTTCTGAAAATAACTGTAATGAGAAAGGCATTATTAATTTCTCTCATCATTCACTGTGGCATTTAGATCCTTATTGATCTCAAAAACTGCCATAGCAGCTGGTGTCAGAAATGGGAGAGTTTGAAAAATGCTAGCACAATTCTAAAAATCTTCTGTATTGGTATGACAGCTCAACCAAAAAGACCCATCAGAGTAAAATGGGTCATTGAGTTTTATAGTGTACATCAAGTGTAGTTCTGGGTTTTGCACTCTGCTTGTGTACTCTGAAAATCTGACACTGCAGCTTTCTGTCGATTTTAGATGTTAACGAGTCAGGAACTTTATGAGTCAGTGACTTTTACATTTTTGTGCAATCTTTATTAATAATCTGTAGTTATATGTTTTTGTGAAGCAAAAACAAAAAAATCTGTATTGAGTTTTATATAAAAGCATTTTCCAGCTCTGGTGAAACAAACAGCGGTAGCAGCAAGCCTTTCTTTCATTGTCCCTCCAGTTAGGGATTCAGCTTTACTGTGGGTCAGCCCCCTCTCTCCCTCAACATCAGTGGGAAGGAACCACACTGATCTGAGATGGAGTACCCCCAACCAAACCTTACAACATCGACCCATGCCACCATCCTGGGCTTCTAATGGAAGTCCTGGGCATCCAGACGCCTCCCCTGCTCTGACACGGGCGTCGTGTAGCGCTCCTCTCATCACTGAAAGCAGCAGGCCTCACAGCTCTCCTCCTCTCTCCTCAGGGCAGGCCTTTTTGCAACATCGCAGGCAGATGTGTCCAGATGAGCACGTTCTAATTTGTGGACCCAGGTTAATGCCCTGCCAGAAGTCCCGGAAGATCAATAGCTTTATTTCCCTAAAATACCGGCGTGGTGAGAGGCAGCTTACGGGGTGCTTTTAATACCGCTACAGTTCCAGCGATGACTGGGTTGTATTGATTGTGCCCATGTGGAACTACGTGCGCCTTCTGGGGAAGGATCTATTTGTGTCACCCTGGGCTGGGATGGGGGCTCCGCTGGAGGAGTAGAGAGCTCAGCCAATGGAGGATGCCAAAAACATCAAAACAGCCATGTTTACAGATTACCCAAAGGGAAAGCAAATTACAGCAATTATGCAGGCTGTGGGAATACTGATATCAGCATACCTGCTATTTTACCCAGAGACTACTTTTTTGGGGGCCGTAGCGCATACAAAACACCACACTAAATTTGAATTGATGGCTAAAACTCTCAACAAACAATAGGATTTAAATGAAGCACTGCGCATTAATTGCATGCAAAACAATGTCTTTCTAGGGTATCAACGTGTTTGTGTATTTGTGGTTCAAAAAAATATTTTCAGTTGTTTTGAAATTTGATATGACAACTTACCCACATAACTGTAGAGCAAACATGTGTCTGCTAAATTTGTGATACATTATTATTGATAGGACATCGTTTGAATCATATGTCAATGTTAAAGTGACAACCAATCCTGCTGCAACCCTGCAGAGGTATTAATAACCGTTGTATGAATTCTATTTTTGCACAGATTTTATTACATTGTGTTTTGTCACACTTTGATGTTTCATATTATCAGACTAATTTTAACGTCAGATAAAGACAACCTGAGTAAAAAGTCCACACCTTCAGCAAGCAATCATTTCTCAATAGCTAAGGGTCCAGAACCCCTGTACAAAGCAATGTGTTGAACAAGGTGCTACTTTTTACCAAGCTAACATAAAGTAGGCACAATCTCAAAAAGCAGCATACTATGCCATGATTTAAAGAAATTCAAGAACAGATGTCACAATGACAAGTGCACCTCTGAATGGATCAAGATACAGATGAAGATAAATTAAGACTCATTGCCAGCTATTGCAAATATTCACTCTAATTTTTGCTGCTACGAGTAGCAGAACCATTTATTAGGTTTAGGTGGTAATATATTTTACACATAAGGCAGTGGCCTCACTCCAGTCCTCAAGAGTCGGTGTCCTGCAACCTTTAGATGTGTCCTTTGTCCTACGCACTTGAATTAAATGGCTAAACTGACTCTCTTGCATGCAGTCAGGCTCTACAGAGCTCTGCTAATGAGCTAATATTGGAGCCAGGTGTGCTGAAGCAGAGAGACATCTAAAAGTTGCAGGACTCCAGCCCTTAAGGACTGGAGTTTGAGACCGCTGACATACAGTACCCTTTTCTTTTAGTAAATGAAGTAAAATTTCCTTTAGAATCGGAAATATATACGTGTGTCAAAAATGAAAAAAAAAAAAAAAAACTGAAATAAATCTGTTTTGGAGCTGGAGGGCTGACTTAACCTTTGTTATTTTAAGAAAACTTTAAGTTTCAAACATGGCTTTTCTCATATTTGGACCTAGATGGTTTGTCTTTTAAATCCTGAATTACAAGTTGACTGTAATTTGTGTCTATTAGCAACAAATGAAAACTGTACTTTGACAACCTGTGCCATATTTATTTATTTATTGAAAATTAATGTAAAATGGCAAAAAAAAAAAAAAAAAAACTAACAACCTAAATATAACAATGGTAAATGGACTGAACTTATATAGCGCTTTATCCGATCATTTTTGACCACTCAAAGCGCTTTACACTAGAGTCATTCACCCATTCGCTCACACACCGATACACAGATCGGTAGGCAATTTGGGGTTAAGTGCCTTGCCCAAGGGCACATCGACATGGCGCAGGAGGAAGCGGGAATTGAACCTACAACCTTCCAATCACAAGACAACTACTCTTCCCATAGAGCCACAGTCGCCCAAAACAAACGTTTTACAACGCAAATATTCTTCAGTGGTATTTTAGTTTGTAATCAAATAAAGCAAATCAATGATGATTATTTATTTCCGCTTCAGCTGAAAATAAATAAGCAGCAAATGTGTCACATACATTAGTGAAGAGACAACATGTATTGAGGAGGAGCCTTATCCAAATGGAGCGCCTTTGTTTGCAGCTGTCGTGACATATTCATGACTAGGTCCATAATAGTCAGATTCCTGATATATCCCCTGGGGAGAGCAGAGAGAATGGTGTCACATCCAATTACTGCAGCACATACTAGAAGTAAATCAAGCCCCTGTGCCATGAACTCTGGAAGCTAAGGTGCAAACACACACTGCATGAGTAAAGTTATATGAAAATTAATATAATATTGGAAAACACATTCTCCTGGTTACTTAGAGGTCATATATGGATTACACAGAGAAATGAAATTGGCTAGAGGCTGTGGTTTGCCTTCTTCTAAAAACATAAATTGACATAAAGAGAATCTAGTAGTTGTGTGGTGCAGACCGTGCTTGCTCAAGATTTTGTTTTTACTGTTATAGATTTGTCTGGCCTTGTGCAGAAATTGAAATTACAGATGAGGACGAAGATTTGCCCCTCTCTGAATGAGAAAACAACCAGGTCACCGTGTTCTCCCTTAAACCTTCCTCTAACCAACATTAAGATGCTTTTCTGCAGAGCGAAAAAGGGAAGAAAGAATGCCTTTGTCTTTATCCTCCACGGTGGTCTTCAGGAGGCACGTTGGTTTTAGTGGTTCGGGGGGCATCTCTGCAAGCGCACAGTCCCGTTTCACCCTGGAGCGGTGCAAAAGCTCCTGCCCAATAAAACAGGCTGCATCCCCAGAGCCCCTCCCTCAAGCCTCCAGTCAGCGCTTGTTTTTGCACCATTTATTTAGTGTGACACATCTCCAATTAAACTGTGGAGGCTGCTGCATTCCCCCCATAACTACCTCTTATACCTCCCCATAGACTTTCTGTCACACCGAGAGTGTGAGTATGAAAGAGTGAAAAGGAGAGCTGGTTGGAGAGAAAGAGAGATCACATCTTGCCTGCCAGCTATGATCACAATGTCATTTTCTCCTCAGTGGTTAGGTGCCTCCTCTGAAAGGTGCCTTGAATTATAATTATCAAAATATCGAACAAGATAATCATCCCCTTTAATGATGCTGCCACTTCACTATTTGCATTGCAGTACCTGTGGCTTTCTGCTTTTTGTCAGACATAAATATATAAAAAGACTAAGAAGCCACAGACAAACACGTTTCCAAAAGGCTTGCCCCTGATTCTCCATGTCTTGCATCCATCATCTTAAATTTAAGAATCTTTCATCTGAGCCAAGAGTCTCCTTGCCTCCTCATCATCCTCCCACAACGGCCTCACACATGGTCGCAGGAGGAGTGACTTTGTCCGACCCCAATACCGTCTGCAGGAGCGCAGCTGAGGGCAGCAGCTGCCAGGGAGGACTGGTGGGGGAGCGCCCAAAACGCCAACTCTGCCAAGCGCCCGGGCCAGGGGGAGGCCCAGTGGCAGCTGGGAAGGGTGGGGCAGCCAGCTGTGGAGCAGCAGGGTGGTATGGGGTGATGGTGCAATGCCACTAAATCTTAGCAGGGAAACACAAATGTAAATATGAAATCTAAACATACAGGTACAGTAAACGGGTATGGTTTGGTGGGAGTTAAAATCTTTTTTTTTTTTCTTTTTCTTTTTCTTTTTTTTTACCTTGCAGCACTTTTATCACTCTCATCATCGTTTCCACCATCTGTACCAAGTCAGTGGCCCTCTTAACACCAATGCAGCTCTCTCGTCACGTGCTTCGGCCACACATCTGTTGTACCATCTGCATAACTCCCCCCAAAGTGACAGGTAGTCCCTCTACCTCTCTGGAGGAAGCGGCAAAGGAAAGAGGGGGCACAGAAGGTAATTTTGGGTGTAAATGTGCTCTGGACCTCTCTGGATGCATCTGGCCGAAGCAGACCACTGCTGAGCAGGGCAGGGTCATTATCAGTTGGAAACTCACAACCACATAAAACAATTAGATCATACTTTCACGTTATGACAGCACCAATAGCGCACATCTTATTTATGATAAGTGCCACAGGATGAATGCTTTTGCTCTTGCAAGAGTTCATATATCTGAAGCCTTTTTCACATTTTTTTAAATGGGCCTATTATCTTTCCATTTTGAACCAGTTGGGGTGGGCTATACAAAACAGGTCCATTACATTTTTTGCACAAAATCATTCTCTGATAATGAGATTTTACCTTTTCAGCTCTGTCTATTTTGATCTCCTTTCAAAATGCGCCATTTTTGATATCTGTCAATTTTATGTAAATAAGCTGTTTCTGGCTGTGCCTCCAACTCCATGTTTACTTTCACACTTTATACACTTGAAAATGGCTGCAAACAGATGCACAATTGTATAACTATATCTTTGACCTGAGTCAGGCCCAGAAGAAGTGCTCAGCCATCAATGATGCAGTAGTGGTGCCTGAACAATCTACAAAACACTTGTTTTTTTCAGCAGCCATTGTACAGTGATTACAGCAGTAAAAACAGCTGACCAAACGTACTAATCTTCTAATAATGAAATGGGCAGTGCTCTGCGTGAATTACTAGGTGAGGGGACTGGATTGAGTGGGGTTTCCAGCAGCACGCCAACTATAACATCACAATGGACGGGTTTTTAAAATGCCTCGTTTTCCAGACACCAAAATCCAATGATTGCCAAAAAATGGTAGAATGTTTGTTTGTTTATTGCTTGGACAGTTTCTAGAAGCAATAGATTTAAATTGAAGTACAAAAACATGCAAAATGTGAATTTTACATAACAGCCCTCATTTAACAACATACTCATTTCATTAATATTTTCTGTAATAGACCAACACTAAGGAGAGAGAATACTTCAGAATTATGAAGTATTTTCTGTTCAAAGGAAAAGAAAAATGTTAAAATGCAGTAAGCGTTTGTATTTATTCCCTTGACTTACGACATTAGATTATGATGCAATAACAGCTGTACAGTATGTCTCTACCAGTTTTGCTTGTAAAGGATGAACAATCTTTCCATGCTTTTTTGCATGGACAGACTGAATGGAGAGCATTTGTCAGTTGCAGCTTTCCAAGTTGGATTTAGATCTTGACCTTACTGAGCCACTCTATCACATGAATATAATTTGACCCCAACTGTTCCATTGTGGCTCTCAAACTATACTTCTTATCTTCCCGCTGGAATACCTTCCAGCGGGAAGCTTCAAACGTCTTAAACCGTGTATGTCCACTAACCTGTTTCCTTCCAGTGTTGCCCTGTATTTTCATCTATCCACCTGCTCCGACCAGCTTTCCTGGCCCTGCTAAAAGCATCCCCACAGCATGATGCTGTCACCACCACGTGTTTAGGGTGATGTCGCTTCTACACTTTGGTCTCATCTGACCGGTGCACCTTGTTCCACGTTTGTGTCCCCTTCATGCCTTGTGAAAAAGTACCTTTTAAGTCTTTCTTCTTGCTATTCTTTCAAAAAGCCAAGACTTCTGGAGGGTACAAATAATAGTTTTCTTGATGACAGAACTATGGACCTTTGCTTCTCCACCATTTACCATGGGTCAGTTTAGGTCATGTCCTGGCAATTTTATCATTTTGCCATACTTTGACTTTTTAACTCTAACTTTCCAAGTTCCTTGTGCTTCAGAATGCCGTTTGCTCACTAACAACAGCAGCTGCATTTATGCTGAGGTGAATTGCACAGTTTAGACTATTTATTAACAATTAGTTGACTTCTGAAGGCAAGTGGCTGTACTGAATTTTATTCAAAGCAAAAGCAGGCTGATTATATTTGTACGGCTATGCAAAAAAATGCCATCCACTTCACAATTGACAACAATGTTATCTGAAAGGGTTCAAGAGTTACAAAAACTGCAGCAAAACAATGTATTCATAACATCCTTCAGACAAGGGGCTAAAAATCCACACAAAAATATATTAAAGATTCTTCCAATTTATTAGAATGTACAGTTCACATTGCCAAGACACATTATGTGACCTCCACTTGAATGGGGTGCAGACTGAAAAATATTAAAACAGCCATATAAACAATATCAGAGGACAGTCAGTTCCTCATCTTTACGCTGCTGTACATATGGGATCAATAAAATATGCACCATAATACAGATATCAAGCCAGTGATATAAAACTGCACAACCAGTCTTTACTGTGTTGAAGGAATCCACTCCAGAACATTATTTTCACATATTATGTTACATATTTGACAGTAAGAATATTCATTATTCACACAAAACACTACTTGACTGACATCAACTCAGACATTTCTTCAACGGGGGCGACATGATTCCAGCATTGTCAAATAACAGGCTAATAAAAACAAAAATAATCTTAGAAAATAAATCATGTTGGGCTTTCCCATTTACCACTCTTCAAACAAGCAGTTGATCTTTTCAGAAAATAATAAAAAAACCCTCCCAACTGAGATTAATTTACAATCTGCTACATACAGTATTACCTTTCTGAGAACTGTTAAGGAAGAAGGCCTTCTTTTGTCAGGTACTGTGGTTAAAAAAAAGAAAAAAAAAAAAAAGAAAAATACCTCACTTAACACTTCAGTTTTGTTTTTATGGGTTGTCTTATGCTGCCCATATTGTTTTTAAGGAAATTTTTTATCTATGGCATTTTTCATAAAATATTGATTTATACAGAGTCCATGTCACATATGTTGCAGATCTAATTTATTAGTCGTACAATTCAATAAAGAAAAAAAACTGTATGGGATTCGCCGTCATTAAAAAGCTTCAAAAAAAAAAAAAAAAACAGGGACACATACGCTTCTTTAAAATAAACGACACAGGCGTAGTACTAGTTTTCAACATCTTATACAAAGTTAGCTTGATCTAAAAAGCACAAAATAACAGTTTTATTTATTTTTTTTTTTACATTATCACATACACTGAGACATGTACCATTGGCCTAGTTGGAAATTCACCTGGTGCATCTTTTCATCGTCAAACCCCCGAGCAAATCCCTACTTTATTGCTTCTTGTGATTGGAGAGTTGAAGGGCAGGGAGCTGATGCACTCAAACACATTGAAAATTTGACGTTTGAGTTTTGGTGTCTAAAAATCTTTGTTGCCACATTCCTCACTCTGCAATGCTAAAGGATAAGGCAGTTCCATTTGTTTGTTTATTTTTTGTTAAGGCATTGCCGCTTTGAGACACTGGAGCAAGGTCACAGACTTTGACATGTGCATGATGAACAGGGATACATTTAGCTGGAGAGGATAAAAGCCCAAAAAGAGGAAAACATATCTTGTATTCATAAACGTGTTTATGTCCGGGAGGATCTGAGCTGAAACCATCATTATTGTCTGCTTAGCAGTTGACCAGAGGTCAAAACTCAGAGATCAGAGAGGAGTTGTGTAGGTAAACTGTGACCATTTCTCATTGCTGGTAATTTCCATACTGGCCCTGTAGAGTGAAATACGACAGACACATGTTACTGAGCTTTTAAACAACTCTCAGCACGGTGCAAAGAAACATCTCAAGTTGCAGTGTTACTCTGTAAAACATGATTGATAATATATCTGCACTGACTGGTATTGACCAGCAGGTGGCAACATGACTTCACAATTTAAAAGCACTAAACTAACTTAACATATCAAGTTTGGGCACAAAAATTACTTCTGAAAAATAGGAGGCTACTTTTAAATGAGAAAAATCTGCTTTAACAGTTCTATTTAATGCATTCCTAAACAGGGGTCGAAATATGCGTTTGGTATTAATAGAAACTATAAATTTAAACTTTGATATAACAAATTATAATGTTAGGGGTGTAACAGGGCACATAATTATTGGTTTGGAATGAACATTATTCATTTTTTTCCAGAACTTAAAAAAAAGATTAAAATGTTTAAAAAAAAAAAAAAACATTAAAACCGCTTAAAAAATGTTTTTTTAATAATTATCTCAGCATTACCACTGCACAAACTACAGCCTCTGCACAAACTGCAACCTCTGATAAAATGCACAAAAACAATAAATATATTTTAATTTTTACTTCAAAAGAATATGATACACTGACAATTTTCAGTTCAGGCCAGATTTTAATACCATCTGTAAATAGTCATGTTTAGAGAAGTCTACTTTTTATCTAAATTAGCAAAAAAGCATGGTAACACAAGGCTTAATTTGGGCCTGAAGCTTAACCTTAATGTAACATTGTATGAGGTCTGGTAAGGATTCAAGTATGAAGAAGGGAACTTATGCGACTGACAAAATGTCCCATGTGCCCTAGGTTTGTAGTTTAAAAACGGCCCAACTAACCAACAAAAACAACTGAATAGCTTAGGACCATCACATGTACCGCTACACCCCTTTAAACACAGCTTAATCAATTAACTGTTGCAAATTGAAGTAGATTAAAGACACAGCCTTTGGTTGCAGACCATGTATGGTTTGTCTTAGACCTCATTACTTACAGTTCGACCCCTGGTAGATAAAAAAATAAATAAATAAGTAAAAAAAAAAAAAAAGGAAGGGAGGGATAACTACAAAGAAAGACTGAAAGGGATAGAGGAGAGGCAGAAGAAACATAACAAATGCAAATTATGGCTAAGTGGTCAAGTGTCTAGATTTAACGTTGAGGTCTTCACAGCAACCATTACCTTTGCTTCTTATAGAGCTAGTCAGGGGTTCAAATCCCCGCTTCTTTATTTCCTCATGTGCCCCTAAATGTTCAAAGATAAAGATATCAAAGTGCAGCTGTGGTCCCCACATAAGACCACAGGTAATACAGGGCAGCAAATCGATCCCCCTTCAAAACACTGACGCAGGCTGCATCGAGTAGAAGGAAGAATCCTCTTTAAAGCCCTCATTTATCACTTAAATAGGATTCCACATAAGCCACAAAACATAAGCAAGACTGAGAATTGAGAGTAAAAAGACACTAAACACATAACTTCCACTGGGAAGAACACATTTAACCACCAAAAATGACAACAGCATGCAAAACACACTACCCATTAATGTTTTCTCATTTCATTGATAATTATTTGGCATTAACAGTAACAAGAAAAACACTAATCCTGATGCACAAACAAGTCTCTGTGACCATTTAGTCCTTTGGCTATACTCACCTGGTCATAACCGTATGGGCGCTGCTGTTGGCCCTGTGGGGGTCCGGGCTGAGGGGGACGGTAGCCCCCATACTGCTGTCCCTGACCCTGTGGGTAGTTGGGATACTGTCCTGGGCCACTCTGGGAAGGAACTGAAAGAAATATTCAGCAGAATGAATTGAAAACAAGATGCGCTTAAATTCCCTTAAGTTGACTGAAAAAAATCTACAAAAGCAACTTTTGACACCTCACTGCTAACACTATCACTTTAAATTTAGTTTTTAAACAAATTTGTTTGATAGCGACAGAGTAGTTTAAGATGTCTTTAGGGCTGAAACGATTCCTTGAGTGATTTGAGTACCTCGATTATTAAAATTCCTGAAGGAAAACTGATCCGCCTCGAAGCCTCGTTGTATTATGTTTTATTATTTAGTGTTCCGGCCAGGACTTTATTTGCGCTCTCACTTCCGCCTGAGTTGCTGACGAAAGCCAAGTGTTAGCAGCATAACGTCCAGTTTTCAAGTTCGGCCTGGGAGGATTTCATTGAGTCATGATGATGTCCAAGTTTTTGTCTTTTTCCGGGGGACCAATAAACATCCTAAAAATGACGGCAGCGATGCCTGGAGTCCGGCGGGATTATTTATACAGATAAACGGACAGACGGAACACTGCGGGCGGCTGTGATTTAGATGCGTAGCTTTACTGAAAATACCGGAAAATAAATCTCATATCATCCCGGTCGCAACAAATGGGTGGCGAAGAGCATCATGACGTTACAGAGCTGGGAGATGTTTCCGTGTGTGACGAATGCAGATGTCATACGAGGGACCGTTTAGGACAAAAACTATGTTTTGTTTCTCACACACTACTAAAAACTCACTCACACACACAAAATATTAAAATTGCACATATCTACTATTAAAATGTCACACACATATGCAATTTTTCTCACACGCATACACAAAATACAAAAATTGTGCATATACATAAAAAAAATATCACACATACATACAATTTTTCTCTCTTCACACACAAAATATTAAAATAGCGCATACACATTACTAAAATGTCACACAAGCATACTTTTTTTTTCTCACACGCATACATAAAAGACTAAGATTGCACATATAAACTAATAAAATATAGACTCACCTTTTGTATGTGTGAGAGTGATGTCACGGAAGAGACATTTGGAGATCACATCGCGCATGCGTTGATACCACAATGACGTCAGCTTCAAGTTAGATATTAGCTTCAAGTTGGTGTAAGCGGCGTTTAGCTCAAGGCTAATCCAATTTATGAACGCTAATTTCGGCCAGCCATTCTCTACCCCGTCCTCAAGCGCTCAGCGGTTCACTTAGGGCTCTACTTCGGCGTTAGAGCTGGCGCAAGTGGCCTTAGAACCGGCGTAATAGACAGCGTTAGAAGCCTTAGCACCGGAGTTAGCAGCCTTAGCACCGGCGTTAGCAGCCTTAGCACCGGCGTTAGAGCCAGAGTAAGCGGCCTTAGAACCGGAATAAGGCCTAAGTGAACCTCCGAGGAGGGAGCAGTAGAGAACGGCTGGCCGAAATTAACGTTCATAAATCGGATAAACCTTGAGCTAAATGCCGCTTACTTCGGCGTCAGAGCAATAAATGAACCTCCGAGCGCTTGAGGAGGAAGCGGAGCTAACGCCGGAGTAAGCGGCATTAGAGTCGGCTCTAACGTCGCTTACTCCAGCTCGTAACGCCGGAGTAGAGCCCTAAGAGAACCGCCCAGCGCTTGAGGAGGGAGCGGGAGAGAACGGCTGGCCGAAATTAGCGTTCATAAATTGGATTAGCCTTGAGCTAAAGGCCGCTTACATCGTGGAGCTCCAATATCCAACTTGAAGCTGACGTCACTGTGGTATCAACGCATGCGCGATCTGATCTTCAAATGATGCCCCGCCTCTTCCGTGACATCACTCTCACATACAAAAGGTGAGTCTATATTTTATTAGTTTATATGTGCAATCTTAGTCTTTTATGTATGCGTGTGAGAAAAACAATAGTGTGTGACATTTTAATAGTATATATGTGCAATTTTAATATATTTTTTTGTGTGTATGAGTTTTTAGTGTGTGAGAGACAAAACATAGTTTTTGTCCTAAACGGCCTCTCATAGTCACATCCCATCGCTAACATGAACACAAAGCTATAAATGGCTGTGCAAGTGAGAGTTCCTCTATTAAACTGACTGAAGATGAAAACAGAAACAGAAAGCTGGAGTATAGACATTTTTTCATAA
>CAEGAE010012220.1:0-19161 GCA_903067095.1 Girardinus metallicus | reverse complement strand
TAAAAAAAACCAAACAAAAAAAAAAAACACAAAACAAAAAAAAAACACAAACAAACAAAAAAGAGAGTGAGGGAGGGGGGGGGGGGGGGGGGGGGGGGTAAAAAAAAAAAGGTGAGCAAGTGGAAGGTGAGACAGAAACTAACCAATCCCAGCTCAGCTATCTGGCTATATTATCATCCAGTTCCAGAATAGTGAAAGATGTCACAGAAAATACAAAATGACAAGACCAGCAGGAATCATTATAGAGAGGTTATGCTTAGCAACACATTGGAGTTTTTTTTTTTTTAGTCACACTGTTTCCAGTGCTAAACAGGTGCTAGTGCAGTATATCACACCGACGCCAACACACTGATGTTATTTCAGCCAAAATGATTGAAGGGTTAGATGAACCAATTAAAAGTAAAATCAACACATTAAACATAAATAATGTGGAAAAATATGCACCAAATATTTTAGAAATTTGCCCCTGCAGCCCCAATGGAAAAAAAGAATGTATGGTTTACTATGACAAAAAGAAAAAAAGAATATATACAAAGTATAAATAAACATATTACTTCACATCGATGTTTAGGTCTTAAATTGCGACCAGTCAAAAACAATATTCTGGTTCAAACATGTATGAGATGGACCAATTTAGACCTGAAGGTTAAAAGTGGTTTTTTTTTCTGCCAATAACGCAGCAGAATCTGTGTTATCAAGTATTAACCAAGTCAAGGCTGTAATATACTGGTTCCAAAAGATTCCTTTTTTTTTCTACATTAAAATAAATCTGCAGTTCATGTTGCCAAAATTGCATAAAAAATATTCTGTTTTAGTCCTAAGTGGAAAAATTTGACAACATTTCAAGGGTTGACTTCATTAGATGGTAGTAATAAATCCAGCTGTAACTCAGTTTAATCTCTTCTTAGAGCAATGCCATAACTAAATCAAATACCTGTCGGCTAAATATTAGGCTGGTGGCATAAGGGCTTTTGTTTGCAGCAATAATGAATTTCAATAAAGTTAAACATTTCCCATTTCATGTAACAATGTGTTGCGTGACATCCAAGGCTCTCCTGCTTCAATCACCAGCCCTGTTTCAGCACTGGAACCCTTCAGGTGGAAAAACCTTTATGTGAGACTTTGTGACCCGGTCCAGAAGCTGTTCTTACCGTCACTGACTTCAGGGTCATGCCATGGTAGGTGCCCATGGTGTCGATTTTGAAACCCTCCGTTTCTACAAAGTAAGAAAAGGTAATGAGCTGATATATATAGGCCTGGCGGCCCTCCAGGCTGTACTTGCGCCCCCACCAGGCAAAGCAAGTACAGCCTGATTTTTGTTTTTGATAAGTGAGAGTTTGTCTATATAACACAGAAGAATATATAAACTATGAACTGGAGTGTAGACATTTTTAGAAGTGTCTTTGTAAGCCTGCTGCTTTATTATTAAATTGAATATAATTTCAGGATTTTGAATAATTTTTGTCCAGGTTGACTTAAAAAGTCATTGTTACAGGTTAATTTTCTAAAGTACAGAAAAGTAATGGTTGGGGATGCACAAATATGAAAATTTGGGCCGATGTTGATATCTGATATTAATCTTCATCAGCTGCCTTGACAATCATTTACTAATGGTGTGATGAATGTAAATAAGACTCCAGTAGATGGGGCAGAATTGGCCGACATTTTTCTATTTTACACTGCACATGACATTTGGCTCTTTTAAAGAATACTCTCCTCAGTCTAAAAAAAAAGACTGATTTTATAGAATTAGAACCAGGAAGCAAAGTCACCTTCTTTCCCTTTGAATCGCTCCTGATCGTATCTGTTGTAGGCGGCTGGGACGGGCTGCTTGTTCCTCAAGGACGGGTCCTGCACCAACAGAAACCACACGTTCACTACTGCATGCAGCCATTTTAATTTATTCGGACTGAATTCTCATGAAGGAGCTTTGTACTGCTTTTATCATGAGATAAAGACATGTTTACCACTTGGGTAGTGTTCTGTGCTGGTCTCTGCTCTGGTGCTCGTCCTTCTTCTCTGGCTTTCACTGACTGAAGGATGGCAAAGATGTTCTTCGAGAAGTTCTGTAAAAAAAAAATTAAAATAAATAAAAGAAAAAAAATACACTGATTTATCATGACTGTATATAAACATGTATTCATATAACATGTCAAATATTCAAGAGCTATGCATTAAAAAAAGCACATCAGCAAGTAAAGAACTGAATATTTGTTATTACTAGAGGTATACAAGTTCAGAGTGTAAATAAAAAGGTCAGTTTATAAACCAGTGTTTCACTGGGCTGTAAATAATTTTTTTAAGAATCTGAAGTTACAGTTTATTAAAGTGTGTATCTGTGGTTTTAGTGTGCTACATAAAAGACTAAAATTATCAATGACTAGGGAAAGAAGTTCAGGGAGTTTGTAATCCATACTTGAAAGTGTGTTAAAAAAAAACAACACTAATTCTTCAAGAAATTCTGAGTTTGATTGTTTAAAATACCTAACCTGGAAAAAGCCATTAAACCTAACGTCAGATTTCTATGCAGGAGCCAACTGAGAAATTCAACTAAAAATAACCTGCATGTTTACAGATGCTAAAATAAGCTCTAGTTGATTTAAAACACTCTGCTTTAATAAACACAGTTTATCAAAACTGTTGAACAGTTTTAACAAGACTGTTTACTAAACTTCAGACAGGCTCAACTGACAGATAAGCCTGTCAGTTAAAGCTGAGACTTCAGTTTTTGCCGCCATCTAGTGGCCAAAACGGAGGCATTTTGGACTTTTTCCCTGCTCTTGTACAGCTCTTCTCAGCGTGGCTCTGTCAGCGTGGGCGGAATCGGCCATTTATCCCTGCAGCATATGTGAAGCTGCTGTCAACTTCCCTGTGTGGATATTACATAACACTGATGCAGCAGAACAAACAGTTCTGCTTCGTCTCTTTGCTTTGCATGCTTATTGTGCAGTAAGTCTCTTTGACTCTCACTTTAATTATTCTCCCGAGGAACTAGAAGACATAATGAGTTGAAACGATGAGCCGACAGAAAGAGAAAGTTCATATTTATCAGCTGAACCCTTGATAAGACCCAAGCTAGCGGTCATGTTGCAGGTGTCGGGCGGGTCGTGGTTCTGACCTTCCCGGTGCTCTGGAGGATGGTGGTCCTGGTCCTCCAGACCCGTTCTCGGCTGACGATGTCCCTGGTGACGTCCACCTCTGCGTCCACGAAGCTCCTCTGCTTCAGCGTGATGTCATCGTCCAGGTCCGTTTTGATGGTCGAGCGTTTCTTGGCCATGATTTTGGCTTTGATGGCGGCGATTTTCTCCACAGACATGGCTTCGGACAGAGATCTGGATGAAGAGTGGGGAGGAAAAATAAATAAATAAAATGTCAGGTTTTCTGGAAGGTGGCATTCTAAATAGTGTGACTTTTTTGATTTTATTATAATCCTATAGACGTTTTGACAGAGAAATCTCGGTTTTGTACCTGATCTGGTCCGTCTGCACAATGCCCTCTTTGTGGCCCTCCAGACGGGCGGCCAGGCGCTCCTTGTCCAGACGCACTCGTTCTGCATCCTGAAGGTCAACAATAAGGATTACTATTTACTTCATTTCATTTTTCTAAACAGGAAAACAATTAAAATAAGTATTTTATCAAAAAACCCGAGGTGTACAAGCATCTAAACACCTGATCTCTTAAAATGCTACGAAAGACGATAACGCAATAAATCACGCTTACTCTAAATTAAAAACATGACTTACTTTTCTTGCTGATGCACCTTATGTTAAATCAGTAAAGCTCTTTTTAGGTTATTACTTTATGTTTTGAAGAAAATATGAATATTTTGTTGTTTGTTTAGCCTGTATGTAAACAAACATGATGATGTCATGAAAAATAGACAAACTATAGATGAACGAAGCCTCAAATGCTGTACTTGAGCACTGTAACACACTTAAGACATTATGTATTAAATCTCAAAATAAATAACCTGCCTTTTCCAGATGAGAAATGTAGCTGTACACAAGGTATTATTCACTTTCAAAAAGAAAATAAAAGCTTAAAATATCTATATATTCTAATGCAGATAACACAGACAACTGTTTTTTATTATTATTTTAAGGTATAGCAGAAAAGTCTATTTTTCTTTAAATAAAAATCACAGCTGTGATTTGTACTGAAACTCTGAATTGATGAAAAAGAGTAATTAAAAAAGAAATCACTTAAAGTGTCTAGTAACATTTAATTAGTATCAATATGATTTTCTGTTTCAATGGGGTGTAATTACGATTGCAAATAGTTATTTTTCACAACAGGAAACGCAACAAACTATAAGTGTGCAAGAAACTCTGACATAAGAAAAGAACACAATAAAAAGAGAAGGATGTCTGAGTCGGGGATCTGGTATTAGCATTAATTTATCTGATTTCATATGGAACAAAATGAAACGGATACAGAGAAACAGAGAAAAGCCATGCCACTGTTCGGCAGGACCAGGAATGGGTTCAACCACATGGACTTTAGTTTCATTTAATTTAATGCTACGAAATAAAGAAAGCTTTTCATTGTGTGTCGCCACAGGTTGGAAAACAGAGATGGAAATGTGAAATTATTTTGTTGAAATTTGAATGACTTTGTTCCAAATTTGCTACCTGGATCTTGTCTGCAAGACACAGAAGGTGCAGAATCATTATAAAAGCAGCAGGAAGATTATTTTAATTATAACGATTCCTATTGTTATTGTGGGGAAAAAAAAATAAACAAGAAAAAAGATTTAGACTGACGATGTGATTTGCTAGTTAGTGGTTCTATTTTACAGTCAGTTTATCTATTACATGAAATGTTTGAGTTTAGTGTCTTTGCTGCATCAAGGACTAATCCAAACACCTGTTTTAGAAATAAAGAAAAAAAAACACCTCTTTATTAAAAATGATTATATTTTACAACTGAACGATTTGTTTTATCAGATTTTGAAGTAATATACAGGCACCAGAGGAGGCCAGGAGCAATTAAAGCCAACAGAATTTACTTCATTATACAAAAAAGCTCTAAATTATTATTTTTTTATAACATTTGAACTTGTTAAACTGCAGGCAATTTGTTACTTTTCATAAACCCATGTGGTTGAAACTCATCGATTTGCCTCAGTTACCTCAATCCTTGGTTTCTTGGCTTCAGAAGAAACTTCATCAGCTGCCCTTTTAACTTGGGGAGGAAAATGAGAAGAGAATTTTATCTCCAGAAATTCAATGTACGGACAATTGAAACTGCTCAAACTGAAGTTCAGACAAATTAAAAGCAGAAACCTTTACAGCCACCGCCACATCATAATAAGAAGAAAAAGAGCTGCTATAAACACACCTTGTGTTGGCCTTTGAAGTCCTATTTCTATTGGCGCGCTTCTGTCGATGCTCGTCGATGTAGCTGTAGATGAACACAAGTGTGTTGTTTATTATAGCAAGTCAAGTTTTACCTCTACTGGACAATCAAAGAGTTCTTCATCAAACTGGTGACACAAGCAGGAACATTCGACAGATCGCGAGTTTTGTGGAAAAATCTGCTTCTTGGCACTGTGGAGTGTTTTGGAGACACCCAGAGGCCACAGACCGCTATGACGGCTCCTTAAGACTGCTGAAGGATTGCCTGTAAAAGTATACACACTGTTGGATGTTTTAACCTTTTTATTACTTTTACAAATCAGCTATGATCGTCATAACTAATTTGTAAAAAAAAAAAAAAAAAAAAAATTAAATTGAAACAAAGTGAAAACTGATTTCTACAAAGTAATGCCAATTAAATAAAAATATTAACCATGAAGTAAATGATTGCATAATTGTTCACCTCCTTTGAAATGACTGACACATAAAAAAAAAGCATCAAATTAAGAGATGGAGAAATTTATAAATGAACTTTATCAATTAATTAAATTTTATGTTTAGTAAGAATTAATTTTAGGAAAAAGGGGGATTTTTTTTTCCCCCCACCAATTGGTTTCCGTAGTTCCGGGAGACTTCAGCACGCCTGGCGCCAACCACAGTGTTTTATAGCTTATATTTATTTAGATCTGATATTCAGGCCATCTCACAGAGGAGATGATTTTTGGGCCATATGACCCAGCCCTAAGCAGAACTACCCAGACTGTACAGGAAGATCAGATCCTGCCAGCTTGTTGACAATTAACCTGCACTGATTTTACCTTTTTTATGTTGCATGTTTATATTTGGGAAATCTACTTATTGTTAAGGCTGCAAAATATAAATATCCCAATATTTAATGATATCAGTTGCTGAACACAAGCTCGTTTTCTTCTTTCCTCTCTCATCGGTGCTTCCATCACTGTGACCTTTATCATTTTGAACAATGCCACTGGCATCTGCTGGTGTGAGAGTCTGGCTAAATATTAAATTAGCATGAAAAATTCAAGTTCTTAAAACTTGAAATGTATTAGAGAGCAATTAGTCATGTCTTTGCGATGTGGCCATCGCAGTCGCTAGTTTGAGCCTTTCTCAAACTAGTGGTCTGCAAGGTACTGCATGTAAATGACTATTTGCCATGATATGAGGTCAAAGTGTGACGTATACAGTTACCTTACCAAAGGATTGTGTTTAAAAATAATAATGGATAAGTGGCTTAAGACCGGGTTACTGTACAGGAAAGCTAGAGAAACCGGAGGAAAGAAAACAAGACTTATATGATCAGAGCAATTTATGTCTGCAGGAATGCTTTCCAGTTTCTCTGGGCGAGTTGCAGAACTTTCATTTTTAAAACACTGTTACAATACATAGCATGCCACCGGCACGCAGATCTAGGCCTGCCCACCCTGGGGGGCTAACAGCAACGAGGCAGTGAGCAGCGGTGCACCCCACGCTGACTAACTGCATCTGCAACACCTGAAATAAAATAATTTACGTCGAGCTGAAAGAATACAAAGTTTAGAATCCACACTTTCAGAATTCGTAAATAACTCCAACCATCTCCCAAAGCAAACTTGTTCATGGTTTTGTCGTGGCCAGTCACATTTACAAAACAGCACCACTCCTCATTATTGTTGTTGTTTTCATGGACAAATAATACATCAATAGGTGCTTTGAGAGCTTAATATTTTCATTTCAGGTTGCACGTATTAAGAAGTTGTGTTATTCTTGAGGCAATTCCAAGCTACACAGTCCGTCAGTGTTTGTTAAAGAAAAGCTCAACAACTGGAAACTGTAGAGTGGACTTTCTAGCGTACAGACTATGGAACATATTACATGTGAACATGAGTAAATTTGTTTTCCTAAGCATTCATCTTTTCATGTATTCAGGCTGCATAGCACCTCCCAACTAAACAAAAAGCAAAACAAAACAAAAACTAACAAAACCGAACATCCTGGCTATAGGTGGATTAAACTGTGACTTTTTACATATGCTACTTACAACTCTCGCCATTGAGGTAGGACAGCAATCCTTTTCGATCCGGTCGTCTGACAACAGGGATGTTCTCTGTCTATAATGAACATGCAGACATGTCAGGAACAGAGACGCTGGTCACAGCTAGAGAGAAACTAACGAAAGATGCCAGAAGCTTTGGCTAAATGCTCCACTTACTGCAGCTCTCCGCACATACGAAGGATGCGGCAGATGCACATTGTTGAGCAAGAATAAAATGGAGTCCAAAGTATAGTACTCTTTGGGTTGGCCCTCCTTGCCAGTACTGAGGGACAAAAAATATTGCCATTATTAAGAGCAAAGTTTTTTTAAAAAAAAGAAGAGCAATTAAGCCAATTGTATGTTATCTACGCAGGTCTACAAGCATGAAGTTCTAGTTCTGCTTAACACCTAGCAACAGTTAGTGAGTCCACATATACAACTTTATGTTCAGAATATTTGCAAGATAAATTTTCCTTCGTGAACTACAAAACAGAATAATAAGCGAATATTAAAATAAAAGGCGAGCATGTCCTCGCGACTTCATGAAACAAGTCAGAGCTAGCTGGCATCGCTAATTTAGCATCCCTTCACTGAGACAAGTTTGGTGTGTTCACTCCTAAAATAACAGGAATACAAAGGAAGTGCAAAAAACCCACGCATTTACTCCAAAAATGAATAGTAAACTGGAATATAATTTCTGGTGCACGTTACTGAAATATAATGCGAAAGCAACCAGCAGCTTAAAGTTCTGAGCCCACAGTGGAGTTGTGTTAGCATTTTAGCACAAAGTAGCTAGCGAGCTTTACGTCGTTACGGAGAGGGAGTTACAGGCCTGGGAGAAAAGAGGTTTAAACGTGTTTAGCGTGCTGACATACCCCCAGATTATGTAGTTTGTCTTCACATTTTTCGGCCAGGAGAACTCTCCGAATATCACCTCATCCCCTTTAGCGACGATTTCCTTTTTCTGGATATTATACTGACGAAGAACGCTCAACACATCCGCCATCTTCACTCGCCTTCATGTAGTATGTTTACGAGGCCCCCAACATATCAACATCAAGCGGCCTCGCAAGTTGCCTGATCCAAAATATATATATTTTTTATGAGCCAGGTGGGCTTCCCCCTAGCTACTAATGACGCAAAATCTAGATGCAGATGTATTTGGACATAAACCATGTTTTACTAATTTAATTACACTCTGGTTGCGCATAGGTTTGTCCGAGATATGTATCTAAATGCAAAATTTCCAACTTCCACTTTTCTAAATTGAGAATTAAGCTTCTTTATTTCTCACTTTGTTCAGATTTATCTCACTCCACACATTGGAGTATATTCACGCAAACGAAAGTTCTCATGCACAGTGCTTTTTGTGACAAAGTAAGCACGGTGGCACATGGGCAATTCTCTGAGGTCATGATCACTCCGCAGGTGCTTGCAGTGTGAGGGAGTCTTGCCTCTGGATCATACAGTGATCCATCTGGTCGGGATGCCCTGGATGATCTAGTTATATCTGGATGGGCTGTTTTAATTTAGGTCATGCCTGTTGCTTTCAAATAATGCATGCTGATGTCATTATTCGTACCAGTACAGTCATTGATGAATCGCTCAGAGGACACTTTGTACCTTGAGGAATCCCAAGAGGATTTGAAATGGTTCCCTACCAATTGGTCTTAGTGTCTTAAAAGCATTGCTTCACTCGTTCTCATCCATCTCTTGTCTTTAGCTTATCCCAGATCAGGTCAGGGGGATCTGGGGATTAATGGAGGATTAGAAAGGGTATATGCCCTCCCATGTGTTTTGGGTCTGCTCCCTTGGAAATGGATGTGACAGCAAAACCACCAAAATGAGGTGTCCAAGAGACATCCTGACCAGATGCCACATCTCAACTGAATTATCTCTACTGATTGTAGAAGCACTTGCAGTGCAAGCCTCTCTCTGGGTGAGGAAGTTCCTCATCGTATTACCAAAGGAATTGAGTCACTGTACGCAGGAAGATCATTTTGAACGTTTGTGTCAGGTACCTCGTCATTTTGGTCGGCTGTAACTCTGACATAAACCGTTTTCCAGTTCTGAATCATGACCTTAGATCAAGAGTAACCGATTCTTAACTCAGCCACTTTGTTCTCTACATTCAGTAACATCTTAAATTTCGCTAAATATCAACTCCCTCTGTCTTACTTCAAGGCTCCTCTCAAAAGTTGGCAACTCTTTACGGCAGAGATTCATGAGACATGAACACAGGGTTTCAAGAGCAGCATAAATGTTTATTAGGGATGGGATTACGTTGCCACTACAATCAAAATACTCATGTAACAAGTCAATATAACAGACAGTATGGCAGAAAAGAAGTGAACCACGGTGGAGAAACTCTCGTGAACAACAAAACCACAATTCTACTCTCTCCTGTGAAGACTACAGATGCCGTAGCGGCAGTAGTGATGGAGCAGTTATGTCAGACTTATACGAGTTAAGTCTATATGGATAGAAAGTAAATATTGCCTTGACAGTACCAGGGTTGAGAATCGTGTTAGACAGCAGACCACACCAGGATGGCTGACGAGTTTAGTGAGCGATGTTCGTAATTACTACAGTCTGAATGCTTCTGCTACTGACAAAGTAAGCATGGTGGGAACAGTTAATTGAGAAATAGAAATCATATTGCTTAAATCTAAACAATTTCATGACTTCAATAGGTACATTCGATATGATTTATTCCACAACAGTTGCAGTTGTTGGTTTTTGCAAATAAATTAAAGATACAGCAGTGCAACTTTAGCAGATTCAGTCATGAACAGTTCTTCTTACCCAGCTACAATGAATCTTCACATGATACAGTATTGTTCTAATTGTAGGGGTGCACCAGGAAATCGGCCCAGATTAACTTAACTTTAGGCGATCGGCCGATACTTATACCTGAAACTGATCTCATCTACCTGCGCAAAGATGTGAAAACGAACCACTGTCACATTTTGTTCTATAGCGAGACCGGACAGATCCGCCCACGAGGTCACATCGGAACGTGCGTGGTAAACCGTAGTCACCGAGCTGTTGCCAACTTAAGTGATTCTGACACTATATTTTGCCAATTTTCAGACAAAAAAAAAATTAGAACAGACAAAACTGGAATCAGGCTTTTTAAATATAGGTTGATCGGCCAGAAACCTGCAATCGGTGCACCCCTACCTAATGGCGATGCATAGATTAATGACTAAAACGAGAAACTGAGCCAATTTCTCTCAACTTTCATCAAAATCTGTTGACATTTGCATAATTTTGTTGCTCAAACAAACAAACAAACAAAAAAAAAAACACTCCTTCAAAAAAATAGGTTATCCCATTTAAAAGGGAACACACTGATACACAGTGCCAGTCAGAACTTGACATCCACCCATCATAGGTTTGAATATCTTCAATGTTAGTGTTTTAGTGATGTGTTTGAACCATTGTTTTTTCCAGAGTGGACTGCTTATATAGCATATGTCGTCAGGAGATGTTTAAAACAAGAACTGGACAGTTAAGTTTAAATAAAATGTGAATAGTGTGATTTTTTTTTTTTCTAATCCACATTGTGTCACAATTACAGAGTTCAAGGAAAAAAAAGCAACCGGTAATATTTGCTTACGCAGATTATATGTGCTACGGACCATGTGGATTAAAGAAAATCCGCGTTACATTCAAGCTTGTGCACTTAATTGTTGTTTTTATGAACACAGTCATTCCGACAGATTGAAGTAAAACAATAAAAGCTCTAAATTATTGTGGCATTTATGCGCCTGATGAGTGGATGTAAACTTTTAATCAGGACAGTAGATCGAGAGAAAGAGGGACTACTCTGATATAACAAAAGTGATCGAGGGGCTAAACAGGAATAAAACTAAAACATTCTAAAATGAATCGATGTTAGTATTCAAATAAAAACTAAATAAAGCATAAAAATTACACAGAGCAGAGAGTTATTCTGTGGACTTTTTGGTGCTTCCTCTTGTCCTCTCATCTTCATTTCCCATAGTTCGGTTAATAATTTATAAACATACTACATAAAATTAGTTCAAGCTTCACAACTCACCTACTTTACCTCAAACCTGCTACCAGAGTAGAAAAAAAAAAAAAAGAAAACTACTAGACACCATCTTAAAATAAACACTCTGACTTCATCTTCTAGCTGGAAATAAGAGATGTTGGTGTCTTACTCAGAACCAGAACCAGAATCAGCCTGCTGTGTAGTCGCGCCACATGCAGCATACCCTGTATCGGCACCCTGTGACGTCGCCGGAGAACCGTCCAGCCCGCTGGACGCTTTGTCAGAACGGAATACAAAAATCTGGAATTGTAAGTGTCAGCATTTTCTTTCTTTTTTTTTTTTTTTTGAGAGGGAGATTAGTTACTCCAGAACCCTGCGTGTGCGAGCCTCGGATTTTGTCAGATTGGATGGGCTCGGGTCAAGTCAGATAAGGTCGAGGGCGAGGTTCCGGATGACGCTGAACGCTCCGAGGTCAAAGCCGCAGATGCTGAGTAAGCCCCTGTCCTCAGTGTCTGCGATGGCGTGGCCGATGGAGGTCAGGCCGCACATCACCAGCTTGGAATCCGTGCCTGATGCCTGTAGTTGAGGAGGAAGAGAAGAATGTTAAAAAACACCCGTCATCTCAAGACTTTTTTTGGGGGGGAAAGGGGAGGGCGTGGCCTTTTAAAATGAGCAAAGGCCGCTGTTAATGGAGTTCTGTGTGTTGTGAAGTTAAAGACATAGCTCAGTTGACTGCGAATCTTGGTTTATGCTTCATGAATTAACATTGTGCACGAAATCAGGCTGACAACTTTTGCGGCCCGTATTCTCCTAGACACCAGGGGGCAGTGTAGGGCACCTATGGCAACAGTAACATGTTTAGAAGAGGTGAAAAAACAACACACAGTAAGACCACAGCTAACAATTATTTTGGTAATCGATTATTCAACAAGTTATTCTCATCAATTAATCAGATAAGGTTTTTATACAATGTTAGAAATGCATTAAAAGATGCAAATAAACTAATAATTCTATTCTATTTTTTTACATAAGAAAATAAACATTGCATTGTATAAAATACATTAACAGGATTCCTTTGGTAAATGCTTCATCATTTGTAGCAAAAAATGCATCTAAAGTTGAAAAAAATAAGTTTACCATCAACATGTGAAATGTTCAGCTGTTTCTGCTGGACTCAACAACAATACAGTGTTATTTTTTCCATTAGTAATTGATAATAACAAAAGGTGCTTGATAAGAGTTTTTTTTTTTTTTTTTTTACAGAATTTGAATCAGGTGAAGCTAAAACTGCCACTTGAATTCTGGGTTGGTTGGGTTTTTGTAAAATTATGTTATTACAAAAATAAAGTGAAGAAAAAAATAGCAACTTAGACCACAACTTTTTGAAAAAGATGCAGCAAAAATAAGTCGCTTTAGGCCACAACAATACCAGAAACGCATCACAACATCCTGGAGGGCCAGATTATTCTGTTGCCAGTGAATTTACTGTAAATCTAAAACCTGAGACAACATTATAGAACACATGCTGCTGATGCTAGCAGCAGTGCGTTCAAAAGCAGCTCATTTGCACTGAAATGCTTCAGCTGACAGAGTCAGATACGGAAGAGCTAAAAGAAGATCAAAGTGTCTCACAGAGACAAACCTACATGTCTGTGTTTCTTCAGAGACTCCACTGGGCTGGCTGTAAACGTCCACAGCGGGTTGTTGGTCAGAATGATGAACATGTCCACAGACTTCCCATTTTCTGTGGCCCATGTGATTGGAAGGGTGCAGTCTGTGCTGCCGCTGGGGAACTGGAAGAGAAAAGTTCAACAGAAACATCTGTTATCAGGCAACTATAACTCCAACAGGCAACAGCTGCGGGGTAAAAAAAAAAAAAAAGTCAAGGTAGGAAACTGGCAAGTTTTCTATTCAGACGGAAGAGTGGCGCTCAATTACTACAAGTGACCTGCTGAGGGCAGCAAAGCGCCTCGTGTTGCACATGCATGGCAGTGTGAGTGCAATGTCTTTTATTTTTCTCCTGTTTTGCTTTTTTATTGTTTACATTTAAATGTTTTTGATCAAGCACACTTAAATGTCAGACAAAAATGTCCAGAATTAATACAAAATACAGCTTATAGATTATGCTTTAGATGGAGAAAACCATCTAACGCTTCTAAAGTGATTGTGCCTAGGAATCAACAACTGTCTGGCCTCAAGCTTTTGGAGGAAATAATAACGAGTCTTTTACTCTGGAGGAATTTTGACCCGTTGTTCTTTGCTGAATTGTTTTCATTCAGCAACACTGAAGGCTTTTTTTTTAAGTAAGTAAGTAAGTAAGTACAGTCTTTATTGTCATTGTAAATTTCCGTGCGGTGTTCACAAGCACAATGAAATTGGGGCACAGTTCTCTGCTATAAGCAAATATATCAAATAATCAATCAATAAATGACAAAAACAAAAATAAATAATGAACTCAGGATGTACAAAACAACATGACACCTAACAGTGTTTATTTTTTGACTAACAAAATATCCACAAATTATGCAATTAGGACACTGCAGCGGCAGACTGCAGATGGAAAAGAAAGCGAGAAATGTTTTAAAGGGAAGCAGGAAACAGAAATAGAGGACAGAAAGCAGCATAGAGATGACCAGTGGACACACCAGAAGTCTGCTGCTACACCTGCAGAAAGGGAGAAAACAGCTGTACGTCTTACCTTAACCAGCTCAGCAGTTACTTCTGCAAGAGACATATCTGCAGAAAGAGAGCACGGAACCACAGCGCCCTCAGAGAAGGCCAGCACATGCGTGTTTGCTTCTGTCCGGGCATAGATCTGCAGCAAACAGACATAAAAGAAACAAAAAAACAACTAATCTAACTTTGCCTTTCTTCAGTACATCTAAACAAAACTCTTCCGTTTGTTTTTGTGATGTCACTTTCCCTGGCTAATAACCTCTGAGGGGCCCTGTGGACCAACATGGCGTGGAAAGAATTTGCCAGGAATTCCCAGAATGCGTCAACAGGGCCCAGTCGACAGACGCAGCTGTTCCTTCTGCTACAGCGTAGCGTCTCCCTCACTCTGCTCCGGGCTCACCATGGTTATGGCTGCAGCTGCAACCGCCGTGCTAATCGCCGTTCCCGGGACGATGCTGGTCAGCGACGTGCCCACGTCTACAGCCACGACGAAGCGCTTCCCGACGGGCTCCACGTTCTGAGGAACGGAACGAGAGTGGCCATGTTCTTAGCAAGAAGCCGATGGCCGAGGAGGAACCCTGAGACCCAGAAAACTCACCAGAAAGCTTGTGTAAAAAGCCCAGTCCATGGCTTTGAGGATGCTACCGTCCGCTTCCCACTTTGTTTTCCCCTGGAAGCCTTGACCTCTTTTATAGTTTTCCGAGGCCAAAAGAATGCTGAAAGGATGGATGTTGGCCTGGAGGTGTTGAAAATGGAAACGTTTTCACGTGCAGCACAGAGAAACGGTGGCACCATTGGGGTACGTTAACGGCGGTACCTTCTTTAGCGACGACTCGTTCTGAAGCCTCTCGCAGATGGTTTGGGTCTCCGCGCTCCGTGGCTCAAGAAGTTTGCTGGACGTCATCTTTCCCAGGATTTTAAGAACGGACAGCAGAGATATCTCCTTCAGCAGGGCACTCCACACCTTCAAAAAAAGAGAAAAAGTTTACATTTACCACATTTGTGGGCGACTGTGGCTCTGTGGGAAGAGTAGTTGTCTTATGATCGGAAGGTTTTAGGTTCAATTCCAGCTTCCTCCTGCCCCATGTCGATGTGCCCTTGGGCAAGGCACTTAACCCCAAATTGCCTACCGATCTGCGTATCGGTAGGCATGGCATGTATGAATGTGTGAGCTTGGCATGTATGAATGTGTGAGCGTTTGTGTGAGCGAATGGGTGAATGACTATAGTGTAAAGCACTTTGAGTGGTCAGAAATGATCGGAAAAAGCGCTATATAAGTTCAGTCCATTTACCATTCTTGTTCTCTTAATTTCCTGGAAGCAGCTCCTTAAAGGTGTCCGAAAATGCTCAGAAATTATAGATGACCTTGCAATAGTTGTGGTCAGTGTTAATCATGGTGTTAATCATGAATTCAAACTTGGTGAATCTCTTCTGGACATTCTCATAGTGAGTGATGACTCAATCCACTGTGGTCACTTGAAAAAAAGGAACAAAAACAAATAAACAAAAAATGCAATGTGATCTTGATTCAGCATTTATTTAAATACCATTCCAAAAATGTCCTTTGTTGCACACTGTCAGAATGGTAGACTGGCAGACAAATGTCTAGTTACCTTGACTGGTTATTATAAAGTTGTAATACAATTATTTCTTAATACAAGTAGCATAATAACTAGAGCTGAACAAAATTATTCTGATCAAATATTTGTTTGGCAGAAATTCATACAGCCTGTTGTTATTCAGAATGCGTCATTTAATGTATAGTTTTAGGCACATCAGTGTATGTTTCACTTAATGAGCATTCAAAATTATTTCCAACCAGAAACTCTGGCTTATGGCTTAAGAAGTTTATTAATAAATAAATAGATTAAACACCAGTTTTACATTTGACAACAATTAGTTGTCTAAAACATAACCTGTTAACTTAGCTGGTGGGTATTGTTTCCTGCTCCCCATTCTCCACTTACCTAGCCCCTCACACCACCTTAACCTGGAGAAAATAGTAAATTGTGTATTAACACAAAATTAACTTGCCTAGTTTTATTGGGTAATATTTCATCTGCTTCTTTCTCTTAGGTCAAACAGGGATTTCTTTCTCTTGTGGCTGGTCCTCATTATTATCCTCCGCACCTGCAGCATGTCTTCATTAGCCACCTTTGTCCACCCCATTCCCTGCCATGTGTCCTTAGGCTAAAATGGGTCTTCATGTGGCTAAAGTTGCGAAAGCAAAGAACACAAGCACATGTCACAAGTTGCAAAATAATGCACATAAAGGATAACTTTGGCTAACATATTGGCTTTTAATTTGTTAGATTAAAATTGGAGGGGAAAAAAAAAAATATTTGACTGCCTTTACAATATGTTTAAGAGTAAGAGCTAACGTTGCAGTAATAGAGTTTAATAACTTTAGCTAACATTAACTTACAGCAAGGCAGCATTGGCTTGAATTGGTCATAGTTAACATAAAGGAAGAGAACATAGTCAATGTTATTTTCTCAAAGAAAATGTAAAGTTAATAAGACACATACCTCATATGTATTAGGTGACATACTTCAGCTTCTTTTTAAACAGGAGGTCTGGCCATTATAACTTGTATTAGGTTGGCCTCACAAGATAGATTTGTTCTTCACCAACACATGGCACGCCTGTTCGTGCACTGCTGCCTCTCACCGGTGGAGATGGTGTATTGCACTACTTAAAACAGCCTTAAATAATGTTTCAAATGCAAAGTTCATAAGTGCTTTATGGACATCTGGGTGTAAAACTTCAGATCAATTAGATCACTTAGAAATTTAAGGTTAAACAAAATGGCAGAGCAATATAATATTACCAGATAACGATAATTTTTAAAGTTTAATCGGTAATACTTTATAAAAAATTTATGACAGATCACGATTTCTTAGTTAATGTCAAGCTGCCATAACGAATACATTTTTGTCTAGGTTAATGTCAAGTTGTCATAACAAAGACATTTTGAATAATGTCAACTTTGTATTAAAAGTGTCATGATTTACCGAATGACACTTTATGACAACAGTCATAAATTGTCATGAAGACTTATTCATGTTCATGACAGGTGTTATGTCATGTTTATGACAGAGTCATGACAGTCTTATTCACAACCCGTCATATAAAGTGTTACCAGTATTAAATGTCAATTCTGAGAAACATAAATTAGCAAAACTACGGCAACACTAAGGGGACACAAGTTAAAAAAAAAAAAAAAAAAGATTTCTTGAGGGCATCAGGTACTTTAGACTTTTCTTTTTTTCAGTTTTATGATGACATTATCAGAGATAATGTGTTTTCAGGCAGTATAATTTAGTCTAAGTTTGTGGACATCACTTTATTGGCTGTCCATAGTATTTGGTACACAAGAGATACTATCTGGTGTGCTTGATTTACTGTGAGAGAGTGGATGGTGCACACGAGAACATATCTGGTGCGCATGAGAAACCTATTTTTTTTTTTTCCTATTTTTTTTTTCCAAGACCCCTTATGTGATCCATAAAAAAACTGTGCAAACTGTTTTCATAAAAGTTCCATAATCTTCCATTCTTTTATGAAAGAAATTTTAAATAAAATGGGGTTCCTGGTTTAACGGGAAGAATATAATTGTGCTGTGAATTTCTTTCCAGGTTTATACTGATGACATGTACACTATATTTAGACATATTTGACAAATGGATTTCAGAGGAGAATAGAATAATTATTGTATGACTAAGCAGTGTACCACAGCTAACATGTCAAATGACTACCTTCAGTTCTCTTAATGTTTTGTTTCTGAGCAAGTAAAGTAAGGCAAGTACTAAGTTACATATATTTGACAAAAATTTAGATCCATGAAACACTGACTGTATTAGTCATAAATAATCTCATTGTTTATGAGATTGTTGACATTGTTGAGGATTTGTTTTTGTTTTTTTTAAACTGGTGTTTTCAAAGAGGTATGCGGTCAAGTCATATGACTTAAAACAAAATCAGACTTGAATAACCAATTTAATGATTTTAAACTCACAAAAAATGTGAACTTTCATCCCAGTGACTTGCCGCTGGAGTTGACTGACTTGAAAACACTTATAATGTAACACAGCACATGTGTGTATGAGAGACAGCAGGAGTCTGACAGAGACCATTTGACCTAACAAAGAGAATCTTGTGTGCTCAGGCTAATTTAACAGATTCACCATTGCAACAGTTTCAAAGCAGGTGACAAAAACTCTTCCAAAATGATGAAAATGTCAGAAAATATGACGCTTCCATTGTGACAAGCTAAATTGTTTTCTGTTGGGTTAGCAGCTCTTTGTGCCGCTGTGAGGAAGCTCTCACTGCTGCCTCTAGCAGATTTGTAGCCTGCAAGGCACTATGCACAAACACACATTCACCTACTTTTTATTGACTGGGGAAAGGCGGAGATCACAATTTCAATAAAAAGCCAATATCTGGTGGATAAGAGTAATATATTTCATGGGATAAAAGATAAGGAAGCAGAGGCTGACACTCAGAGTACGCTTAAGGAATACAGCGTAATTTATGGATATATTAATGGAAGGTGCAGTTTTAACATATCAGTTTTTTTTGCCCACATTTGTCATGTGGGAAAATAAAATATGACTATAGATTACACTCTAAATCGAATGTGTGAAGCAGAAACAACTGCGGATTAATCAGCTGACACAGACACCCAGACCTAGACATACGTTGTACCTTTCTGTGGACTTGAGACACTGTTGGATTGTTCAATAATAAGTTCAGAGGAAAAACGTGTTGGAAAACAGTTTGTCTTTACATGAGTGTTTCTTTAACTTTCTTACTCTGTTAACTCTTTTCTATTGTTACAGCAATGTAACAGCCTCTGTATAAACATAAGTAAGAAAGCTGATATTCTTCACATTTAAACTACACATCAAAGCTCTTGAGATTCAAAATGTTTTCTATTAAAGTTTATTAAAGTCTCAGCGCTTAATTGATGTAATAATATTGCTATTGTGACTGATAACACACACACACACACACACGCCCACGCCCACGCACACACACATACGTACATACATTTCTCCTGGCGTCGAAAAACG
>CAEGAE010012213.1:0-19759 GCA_903067095.1 Girardinus metallicus | reverse complement strand
AGTCTGTCTGCTCACCTGTACAAATACTCCTGCAGCCTCTTCCCACCGTTCGCTCTGAACCAGCAGCTCCTGGAGGAAAAAGGCTGCCATACTCCAGGCGTCGCGCTGTTCATTTTAAGGATGCTTATTGGTCCTGATGAAAACCCGGGCATTATCATCAATCAATAAAATCCCCACAGGCCGAACCTGAAAATTGGACGTCATGCCGCTAACACTTAGCTTTTGTCAACAACTCAGAGGCGGAAGTCAGAGCTCTGCTCAACGCAAATAATGTTACAGCTGGAAATAATAAAACATAAATTAACGAAGCTTTGAGGCAGGTAAATTTTCCTTGAGTAATTTAAATAATCGAGGTACTCGAATCATTTGAGGAATCGTTTCAACCCTAATATGAAGACTTCTGTACTAACTTTGCTATTGTTTCATGTCTATTTTCACTGAATTAATCTTTTCTTCCTTCTTCAGAGCTTTGATAGCAGGACGAATGTAGGAAGTCATAATACCTCAGAAACGTTTGGGACACTTCTGTTGACTGTTAATGCTCCTGTGTAGGATTGGCTGCAAATTGATCCTTCCGTGTGTAAAGTAGATGAAACTACAACAGCTTTTTCTTCATGTGATATGTTTACTCAGCGTCAGCTTGAACTGAATGTTTCCCAATCAAAGCCTGGTAGCCTGGTCTCAAAGAAGGCTCTGGGAATCGTCACTGTTTGGAACTGTGGAAAGCGAAACTGCAAACCTGTAAAGAAATCTGAATCATTTTGTTTTCTGGCTTAGATGTGAAATGCTGTGTGTCTACGAAAACACTGCACATTATCCAGTTTATGTTATATCTACTGCAAAACATGATGATGTCAGAGTGGTGTGGCTCTGAAGAATCACATCGCATGGTAGCTCAAAAAACCTACAAATGCAAACAGAATTGCCTAAAGTAAGCATGTGGTTTAACTGCGTATTGATGGGCTACAAAAAGTAGATTATTCGCTTGTGTTATTCTCAAATCTCACAGTTTTGTCATTTCTGTCACTTCCTTGACATTTTGACTTGTTGGTTGTTACTGGGTCTTTTTCATCCAAGGAATACACTTATTGGGTGAAATTAGGGTTAGGGTTAGTATTTCACAAATGTCATTGGCTGGTGGTCAGGGTTTTTACTTACACTTAGCAATTGTTTGCATGTTTACAACATACTTGACAGACATGAAATATGTGAAGCGCGTGTCAGATGCAAATGTTGCTCATTATGATGCTCATTACATAGATAAATCATCATTATGATGATTTTCCATGTGTAGCTGATTTAAAATCAGAATATTATATCAGACCAATAAATAATATATTTTATGTTTCAGAAATGTGGGTTTATGAAAAGTATGCTAATGCCTGCTTAAAGGTTATTTTCAAAAGGTACTTTTAATCTGACAAATGAGCCTCAACAGAAAGCATATTCGTATTTATTGAATATGTTTACTATTGGTATGTTTTACTCATGTTAAAAAGCACAGTTTCATTTGCTTAGGAAAGAAAATAAGAGTTTTGATCATTGCTAAATCAACTGTGTTTTTAATAAAGAACAGTAATCAATATAGTTTTCCACCAGAATCATAGAAATATCTCACCTGTCAGCACATAGGGGTCAGCAGATCAGACTCTGGTTATCAGTGACGGTGTAGAGGATGTGTCAGTGGGATCTGGACTCTCCCTTCCTGGGTCTCGGCCTCATCTCATCGATGTGCACCCACTGCTCTGTTTGCTGTTTTAGGCTTAACTGTGCTGAGTGACCGGTCTAGGTCCGACTTCTCCTTCTGCCTTGGTTTATTTGACTTCTCCCAGGTCTTAATAGATTGTAGAAACAATGCTTACTTATGAGTTTTCTTTTTAAACATGGCCAGTGCTTGTTTTGGCCACTTTTCAAACCTGTTTCTACCAACTGGTTTTGTTGTTTTGCAACTTCGCCTTTTTGTAATTAAAAATAAGTGAAATTTTCCTTTAAAGTCTATGAAGCTTGCTTTGTTTTGAACTTTTATGTAATAGTCCACTGGAAGTGGACAGCTTCATTAACAGTTACTAAGAAAACACTTTTCGCTTGTGAAGGGGACTTGTGAGGGAAAATGTTGCTGAAGTCCTTGAAACCATTTTGGGTCAGATAAAGAGGCTTAACTCACCATGGAAACCGAGGACACTGTGTGTTTAGATTGTGGGTACACAACTCTAGTAGTGCATGTTTTGAATGTTTATCAAAAGTTGTATTAATGTCTATTTCTCTCTGAGTTTTAAGCACAAAAGGACTTAAGCATAATTTGGAGTTAAGAACCGTACCTGGATTTACAGGAAAGGTTTGGAAAGATGAGCCAGTCTGCCACAATAAAACTAATGAAATCAGAAGTGTTTGATTAAATATCTTCTCTCTGAGGGGGATTCTACAGCATCAGCATCTCATCTTATAGTTTTGTTCCCTCCTGATTTGACTAAGAACTGAGTCAGACGAAGAGATCTGTGCATAGATGTGCAGGATACAATGACTTAGCTACATTCTTATGATTGATATAATCCTAACTGAACAAGAGGTATCTCTTTAAAATGGGGTATTACTGAAAACATAATTAGTTGTCTAAAATTTTGAGTGGTATTTTTGTGTTTTTCTTTTTTTTTTGTATATTGATTTTCAAAAATTGTATGCTTTTCCTGCCCCAATCAATTTAGAACTTCAGTGTAAAGAACTAAATATGATGACAAAACATTATTCACCTGAAATTAAACTCTCCAATGTATGACCTTTAAACAAAATATTCTCTATTTTCTAACAATTTTGATACTTTCACATATAAACATATTGGGCAGCATGTAACCTTTGCTGTAGCATCTGATCAGCATGCCAGTTCTTTGGTGCTACCATAAATAGAAATGAACATCAACAGTGAATATCAGGTTGTCCACTTAGAGAAGATAACCATTAATAGAGCTACCTACTGTTAGCTGGCGTTTATGCGATTGATTTGGTGTGAACCTGATCGGTAATGCAACTCCACTGTGACTTTTTTCTTTGCTTTTATTTGTAGGAAAGGAACACATCAAGTTTAGAATTTGAGGTTTTGTTTTTGTTGCGACTCAGAAATGCCTCTGATTAAACCCTGTGTCTCGTTGTCCTCTTCCTTTGAACAGATGGAATGAACTGCATGAACAAAGACCATGGCTGTGCTCACATCTGCAGGGAAGCTCCCTTCAAAAGCGGGGTGTCATGCGAGTGCCGGCCTGGTTTTGAGTTGGCCAAAAACCAGAAAGACTGCACATGTATGTATCACATCTGATCCTCATGCTGTGACAAAAAAAAATGATAGGATCATTACTTTTGGAAATAAATAACAGACAAGAAACTAAAATGCTTCCTTCATCAGCTCAACGTTACGTGCTTGTACAACATACATAAATAATTTCATTCAGTTCTCTGGTAATTATTGGCACATTTTGTCAGATGTGAAGGGTAGGGTATAGAACAACTCTGTCACTTGCATTGCTAATAAAAATCTCTTCTCACATGCAGATGAGTCTGCAGGTAAAAAGACATTAGTGAGATGTTTCACATGATGGTTTAGCAGAAAGCAATCAATGAAAATGGCCTTCAATAAGAAAGGATGTTGGATAGTTAATTAGTTATCTCTATAGCTTTTTATAATTCTAAGCAAAATTCATTTGTAGGAGAAAAACACCCAGGTTGACAACAGAAGACATAAAAGTGTTAGGACTAGTGATGCATCCAGCTCGAGAGCAGAGATTGCACTAGGCCGCTGTGTTTCTGTTGTCCAGTCATAAACAATTTTTACCCGTCAACTTTAAAAGGGGCAGTGTTATTTAAAATTGACTTTTCTGAGCTTTATAATGTTTCATGTTATAATGTTATTGCCTTATCAAAAACGTATGTGGAGTGTTGCCTTTATTCTTTTCATGCATGTTTGAGATATCCTTTAATCTCTATGGCAACCATTCAGCCGTGCAAAATGCCTGAGTGGAGCAAGCGCCGCCTGTGAGACTCAGGTCCTCCTCAGAGCTGCAGCTCCCAAGGTTCTAAGCTTCTGTCTCACAGAACTTCCTTCCCCCATGACTACCCTACTCAGCTCCTTCAGACTAGCAGCACCAATTAGCAAACACTTGGTGGAACTGTGCATCAGCTGAGCTGCTTATAGGAGCTACTTCTCAGTTCAAAGCTGGTTAAAACCGTTAATGAGTTAATAGAGGAGCCATGAATTTTATAAAGAGCAGAAGTTTTTAAAGATACACAGGCCCAAATTAAGACGTTAAATTACAAAGTGAAATTTCTCTTAAGTCCTGTTTTATACAGCAGTTTTATTGTTAACATAGTTACTTGTTTGTGCAGTGAAGTTTAAAATGTGCTTTAAATTTATAATAAAGACAATATTCCTGAACACAACAATGAGTTCATTGTAGTCTCTACAGTGACCAGATCTCAGTCCAGTAGGGCCCCACTATGATGTGGTTGCCTCACTGATTTGCTTCATGGGTGTGCAGCGGTGAAATCTGCAACAGCTGAGCGATGTAAAGATGAACATTTCTGAGAAATGTTTCTGTTAAATTTACGCTACAAAGAGATACAGTAGATCTGAGGGGCCAAAGGAGCCAGTAGGGAGCTAGCATCATGCACCTAGAAACATGGCTAATGAGAGCAGTTTTTCTTTTTCTTTCAAATTTTTGATATATACATAGATATTTATATTTAGAAAGGAAAACCAAACATCTAGATTTACATTCAGTTGATTCTCCATTTTGTTTCCAGTTCCACGGGGCAGTAAATCTTTAACCGCTTTCTTTATTAGCCTGTTTTTTCTTGCGTTTACGTAGTGGTAGAAAAGATTGAGCCGTTCTGGTGATAAACATCAGTAACAGGCACGATTAACAGCTTCCAGTAGGGCTTCAGTGGTAAAATATGAGGGTGGACATTTAATTCCAAAACCATTTGAGCATATCAACCCACACTGAAGGTGCTGAAGGATTCAGTAGTGGGAATTCATAACTCTTTACAGCTCAGTTGCTTTTTCTCACTTCTCATTCAGTGTGTGCAGCCATGGAATGCAGGGCCGCTGTTTTTGAGGGGGGGGGAAGTAAGCTTTTAATTGCACTTTATTTGGCATCACATCTTTTTCTCCTCTCACAGACAGAGTGTGAGCACTGCAGAAGTCTCTGTAAAGCTATAATGTGTTCTCCACTGTGGTAATATTTCACTAGCAGTAAAAGTTGCAGTGCAGTGTCGGTCTGTTGAGCATGACGGAACATAACAGCAGTAAACAACTTAAAAAAGACATTCGTGTTGTTTTCCCACCTGATAGTCTGGTAGACTGGGTTTGATTGGGGACCAAAATTGCAACATTTGTTACATTTTCAGCTGCTGCGGTTCCCTTTCGCACTTCACCGTGTCAAATGATCCAGTTCCCCCATTCGCCTGTGGGGGTGCTGCACCAGTCACAGAAGGAAACAACATGAAAATGTCTGAAGAAGACACTGAGCAACTTCCTTCTTCACAAAATGTGAAGAACTGAAGTGGTGTCAAATTTAAAAGGTTGTAAGGTTTCTCTTGACTTTGGGATAAGAGTACAAGCCATTTCTCCTACTAGTGCTAGACTCACATGTTTGTTTTGGTTGTCTTTACCCAGAATTCACTGCGTTGTAGTTTGCTTCCTGCTTTTGGAGTGGTCTCCAGTCCGTTTAGCGTTCACATTTACACTTGAACCACATCAGAGTAGTTCTGCTCCGCCTGTTTTTAGGCGGAGCAGGGTTAGGTTTTTTTGGTCAGCATCAGAGTTTGATGCTGACTTTTGGACTTTTTTGACAAACGAACTGGAGTTTGATTAAAGCAGACCAACAGCGTTGGTGTGAACGCACCCATTTTGTGCTTCCAAACAATCAACATCTCCTTCTGCTTTCTATCAGCTCAACTTTATCTTTGAGTTAGAGTTGATCTTTCCATCAGCTCCAACCTGGTTCCTGTTTGCTGCCGAAGAAAGGCGTTGCTACCATTGTGTTTCAGTGTTGGGATGGTTGGTTCAGGGTGATGTGGAGTTCAGGTTTTCTGTGTTCCTTACATTGTTTGTAGCAAACTTCAAAATGAGACTTTACCCTCCTGACTTTATTATATAACTGGACATAATTCTGACTAAGAAATGGGAGCAAAAAGCTTACAATACAGTCATCTCTTGGTATATGTAGAATATGCTTCAACAGACTAATGGTATGCACACCCCAACTTTGGCCAGAACCTTTGTATTTGCTTGTTTCTGGTACACCGATAAAGTGACAAATAACAGCAATGGATGACAAAGACAATTCTGTCATCCATTCTGATAGGCTTGTTCCAGCCTATCAGTGAAGCTGTTCCAGCCTAAAATAGCATCTTAATGCTAAACGTGTAGCAGCAGCACAGACGTCCCCAATGCTAATGTCAGCGACCACAGTTCTCCTCCATGAATGATCAGGAGTTCCTGAAACTCTGGAAAGATGAATGGACAGAAGAACACTTTGCTCCAATCTGATGACTGGAGAACCTGAATAACAGATTTAAAAATAACAGATATATTTGTTATTGAGCTCAGTTGTCTGTTTATTCATTAATTTAGCTGCTAAAAGGTCTTTTGAATTGAACGTGTTTCTTATTTGGTCGATAAATGGGTTTTGATTGAAATGCGATTAATTGTGATTAATTAATTACAGACCCTGAGATTAACTCGATTAAAAATTTTAATGGACTCCCACCACTAGCATAAATATTACCTAAATCTGATTGGGTGACATAATATGTTGAGACTTTCTCTCAGTTCAGTTGTTGCTGAACAATTAGAACATCTGTAAGAATGGACAGAAACACTGATGAGGGAGAAATGCATGTGGAGCTTAACCAACCGAGAAATGCACAGTACACTTAATTACCCACTGATGTCCTTTAGCTGCTCTTGACTGACTCCACTTTATTTAATATGTTTATATTTAAATGTTGATGCAAAACAACTGAAAACTCACTGAACCTTTTAGTTCTTGCTTGACTTTTTTTCTTTTTTTTACATCATTCTATTGTTTTCCATAAATATCAAATATATATTTATATTTTTTTCTTTTTACAAAAGTTTCTCATTCAGATAGAAACCTTGTATCTCCAAAACTGACACTTTTCTGGAACCTTTTTTAATATAAATTCTTACTGTTTGGTCAAAGTTAGAGTTTTTTGTTTGATAATGCGTCAGTGAACCTCTTCACAGGTGTGATCAGTGGTGTTGATTTTCACAAGAAAACAAAAATTAAACACAATGTCATTTCTCACAGACTCAGAGCAAAATGTAACATTTAAAGTTGCCCTTTCTTTAGTGACTTGTAACTATGGAAACGGAGGGTGCCAGCACACATGTGAAGATACGGACACAGGGCCGGTTTGTGGCTGCCACCAAAAGTATGCCCTGCATTCAGACAGCAAGACCTGCATCGGTGAGTGACAGCCATCATGGCCTCCCAAATTTTGTAAACTCATGACTCTAAATGGGCAGATCAGCTTCCAAGTTTACAAAAGTTCTCACATTAGCCTGGCATAATAGCATTTCAATTTCTACAGTAAAAACAAAGAGAATCAGCAAATAAGTATAACATTTTGAACATTTATTAACTGAATGTTGCCAATAAACACAGTAAAAATAGCACAGATGGAACACAGTACTGTACTGTGCTGCTACTTGTTGAGATCCAGTTCCTGACTTATGCTAGTTTTAAATCTCTTTGGTTTTTCAAGCTGATTTCATGAACATTTATTAATGGCAATTTTTATCCAAACATATTGCTCTATAAATGTTGGACTGATTTTTACTGTGGTTGTCATTTTTAAGCCATTAGCTGGAACTTTAATTTAATCAACTTTGAGTTTGTTTTTAGCTAATAGCTAGCTTGGATACTACTGAGCCGTTTGGATAGCTAGCTTGCTGCACACACATTTCCTCAGTAAAACTGACCTCACAAGTGGAGTTATCCTAAAGCTGCAGTAGTTAACTTTTCTAAAAATATTTTTTACACATTTGCTAAAACTGTCACTACATCCGGACAGAGTAATATGAGACAGATAATCTGTGATAAAAAATCTAGCTCCTCTGTCTCCTCCTTACGGTCCTACTGCTATGTGTAGAAATACACCAAACAACCAATCAGAGCCAGGAGGCGGGTCTTAGCGCTGCCAATAATGCTGGTGTAACGCTGAGGAGACAATAGAAGACAATAATTTGTCTTCCAAAGGGATAGTTCCGATATTTGAATATGTTATAAATATTTGTTCCAGAATAAAGCTTTTCCTTTTGTCTTTATAACTGGTTGAAGATTAATAAAATGTTCCAGGTAAGTGAGGATGTTCTTCCTTATCTCTTTCTTCACCTCCTCCCTGCTGATACAGGCTTGTGAAGCCTGAAAGGGTCTGCAGTGCCAGTAACAGGTTGTCATGTGTTTTAGCATCAAATGCTTGAAAAATGTGGAGGATTAATGGCACCACCATTTATTTCATAATTTTATATTTTGTAACCTCAAGGTACAAATACATATTCAGAATTAAATCGCTTTTTTTCCTTGTCATACTAGACAGTTCTCTCTCTTTCAATACTAGGCCTTTATGTATGAGGACATGATAGAAATGATTTGCTCTATACAATATTTTTTTCTAACATTGGGTGTACAAAACCACAGTCATTAAACAAAAATGAACCCAAAATGGAAACGCTGAGTGTAAAAAAAAGATTAGTACACCTAAATATTCAAGAGTTAATTGATCCACCTTTAGTAACTGACAGAATTTCTCACATCACTATGAACGTATTTATGCCCTCTGTCCTTCGTTCACTGAAGTTTGAATACTTCTCTTCACGCCTCGATTCTTTTGTCTTCAGTCTACAGACATTCTGCTGCTGATTTGCTGTGCTTTCTGTCATTGTTCCTTTTCAAAATCTATGCAGTTTGGGTGATACCATGGCAGATGACTTCACTTTTAACTGTAAAGTATTTGAGTGTTGAGAGGAATTTATGATGCAAAATGACCACAAGTTTCCAATTGTCCAAAATAACCCTAATCTTTTCCTTTTTACCATCTGGTACTTCTCACCAAATATTAGGCATTGGCTTATGGTGAAGCAACTCTTTTTCAGTCTCACCTGTCCAAACGACTTTGCTCCAAAAGTCCTGGGATCCATTCAGATGGAACTTTACAAACTTAAGTCATGCTGCCATATACTTTTTCAAATGAAGAGTATTTTGCTTTGGAATCCTTCCAAACAAGCAATACTAATTTTGTCTTGTTTTTACTGTACCAACATCAGCTTGAACATTTAAAATACTAATAGACAACTGTAAAGACTGACATAACACCCTTGGTATTGTTTGCTCTTTCTCTAAATCTGACCTTAGAGTGAATTTGTTGTGTAATCCTGGAAGTATTGTGACAGCTGCCTTAAATGTTTTCCACTTGTGAATAAAATTTCTTCCAGTAAAGCTGTAGACAAGAAATTACTAAGAATTGCTTCCCCCCCCCCTCTTCCCAGAATGTTGAGCAGCAATGATTGCTTCTCTTATTTTCTTTCCATTCTGGCATCGTGTTAAAATACTCCTGTATGGTCCAGACCACCAAACTGCCAAAACTCCTCTTGTTTCTAGGGTAACAGTTACTGATGTTAGAAAATCTCCTGGAGTAAAGGACACTTGACTACCAGGCCAATCAGTGAACAGAAGAAGCTGTGAATGATGGCGTTAGTTTTCTGCTCTGTTTTAGAATTGTAATCTTCCTGTAGATTTAGCGACGGCAGTGGAGGAAGTGAACAAAACTGAGGAAGCTATTTTGAATTTTGATGTTTCCACCAATGTTTTCTGATGTGATATTTAAAAAATACCCATAAAATCGTTGATGGAAACACAGCTAACGATAGTGAACATACACCCAACAAGGTTTTACATCAAAATTTTTAAAATTTATGTATCAGAATTGCCCCTTCTCAGACCAGACTCAAATCTATTAGCGATTGTGGCAAAACTTGACATTGCACAGATGTTCGCCGTGAAATTGGCCTCAGCTTCTGCTATTTTGCAAAGAATGGGCAAGAATTTCCTGCTCCCAAAGCTGATGGAAACATATCCAGAAAGACTAAAACTGCAATGAAGGAAGTGCTTCAACACAAATGTCAGATTTGAACAATTGTGCACTACATTGTGCTGGACCATCACAAAAAATTGAAATAAATTCATAAAAGTTTGTGGTCATACCATAGCAAAACGTGAATAAGTACAAGGAGCATAAATACTTCTGTTAGTATGTTTGTATGTTGACTCATTAAAGCAATGTTTATTAAGCCAGTGCTGAACAAAAGAAAACATCTGTGGTACTCTGTTGTACAGATGACAAAAAATATCAAAAACGTTTCGCACTATAAGAATTCAACATTTTTGTGCCATACAAAATGAAGTCTAACCAACCATACACAGGAAAACACAAGGACATCCCTTTGTCTTTATGTCTTCTGTCTCTCACAGTTTGTCTCTGGCCCTCACCACTGCAGCCCCTGGCTGGGCAGCAGCAGGATGCTGCTAACCCTTTTTCTTTTCAGCTCGTAAAGGAAGTGGAGCAACACACCAAGGAAAGTCTGCAGTACAGACGAAGGGCCCAGGAAACCTTGCTCTGACTCCCAGTGTTTGATGTCTGTCGTTCCTCACAGTGTCTCTCCCTATCTCTTTCTTCATATTTTAATGAAAGAAGAGCCTCTCGGTAGTCCCAAGGACCCTCTAGCTCATTGGACCCTCCTAAACCCCCAACCCTGTATTACACTCTCTACACAGATTCTGTCCCTCTGCTCCCTCTTTTGCTTCCTGGTGATAGTACCTGATTGCCTGTCTTGTCTGAACTTTCATGTGACAACCAATTCAGGGGTAGAAGGACTATTTCTCAGGATATAAACCTGGGTTGGGGGGTCAGGGGCCTCATCTTAGAATCTGTGGCCAACAGACATCTCAATTGCAGCCTGATCTTACATTTAACAAGCCTTACCTTACCCCATCATTTGCCATCTCCACGCAAATCCCGTGCAAGAACTGTAGCAACCAACTGACAAGCAACTGCCAACTCAAAGATGGCGTCCATGCCTCCTTCCCTTCCACCGGCAACGCATAGCTGAGCAGAGAGGCAGGGGCTTGCACTGTCCACCCATGTCATAATTTGCCATTCCTACTGCATGTGTCCACTGCCATTTGTGACACCCTTCATTTGGTACCCTCTTTTACTAATCCATCCATTTGTTGCTTGCCTTGTTAACCAACTGCACTGGAGTCCCTGCACTGCATTTGTATTGATTCCCTTGTTTCTCCCTTTTTTTTAACCATTTGCCTTTTTAAATGCATATTTAAAGTAGAATTTTATTGTTGGTGTTTCGTTTAATGCATTGGTTTTACCATTTTCCTTCCTAGCTGTAGTAATAGAGTGGTTTAACTCTTTGTTCCAACTCATCCTGCATTCAGCAGGGAAAATAAGTATTAAACACAGCAACAGTTGTTTTCGGGGTTTTTTTGGGCTATTGACGTAAAATTCACATCATATCTCAACTCAGGTACTCCATGCATTTAACCCCTTAACCCGCACCGGAACGCCCACGTGTCGTTTTTCCACTGTATTTTCCGGGGTTGAGATTTACGGGTTTAAACTCTGCCAGTGTCCATTGTGATGCTTTTATTGGGCAGCCTAGAGCCCCCCCTTTTGATTGACACCACTTTCGACCAATAATGTTATGAAATGGCTTTTTCCGAGCCAATAATATCCAGAGAGCTACTTGAGCTCGTTTTGACATGTCTGTATTCTTTCTGGAATATTTCTGACTGGTCAACACGGAAACTAAATCTAAAGCCACCGATGTGTAGCCAACGCGTGTCCTGTCATAAGGATATAAGGTATTTTGGGGTTTGTTTTGACATAAATCCACCAGCTGCATAGTAACCACGTGTAATGTGTGCGCCTTTGCTGCGTCAAAGTCAGGCTCTGTGCACCCTCCTGCGTAATGGTGTTTACAGGACTTTTTCTCACCAACGGAGAGCCATGGAGAAACATGTTGTCAGAACGTGTCAAACTGGTTGTGTTTCTTCAGCAGAACTTCATAAGTCACGGGAGTGGATGATTATGGCCGTAAGAGTGCTGACAAGTTTTGGATTTGAGAATACCGGAAACTTTTAGTCGTCCACTGCTACAGTCAGAGCAAGGGGGGCTAAAGCATACTGAAAAGCGAGAATGGGGGGCTGAGGGAATGGTGGCACTGGAGGAACGGGGCAGTTTTGAAGAAGGAGAGAAGGTGTGGGGGGCGGACTGGGGGGGCTAGCGTATTGTTAGAAGGGAGGACGTTGGGGATTGAAGGAGGGGCCCAGGGGGGCGGGGGGCGGGGGGGTCAAAGGAGAGATGGGGGGGGCTAGTGTAGCGTTGAGTGCTGGGGGGTGGCGGACAGATGGACAGCTTATTGCAAGAACGGGGAGGAGGTCTGACTGTACCCCCAGAAATGCAATTTTATTTATATATAATTATAAGTAATTTCCATTATCAGTAATGTTGTGTCTACCAGAGGATTCCTCTGGTCATTATCTTTCATTAGAGCCTCATTGATGACTGTATGTTGAAGCACTGAGGAGCTGGTCATTTGAAGTTTGTATATCAGGTGTTGTCCAAGTGTGCCGTTTGGAGACTCCAAACGGCACACTTGGACAACATTTCTACATCGTCACTAGTAAACATGTCCAAAATAACATTTCTGTCTTGTGCTATTTTGATCAATCTTGAAATCCATGAGCAGAATACTTTATTCTACAAATTTATTGTATTTTCCAGTCCATACATTCAACACTCAATGTGAATTTACAAGAAATAAAAATGAAAATTCTGGTTGAATCAAGATTTTTCCATTTCTTTTGTGTTACGAATGTAATAGCTACAAGCTACTTACAATTAAAGTATTTTTGACTGCAAAAATAGAAAATTTAGCTTGTCGTCTTCATAAAGACACCAAGGTTTTGCACGTACTCCAAAATGTTCAAGAACAGCAGCTGATTTAATTGCGTTTACCATTTCAGGTGTTTTTGGGGATTTTGGGGCGAGGGTTAAGGGGTAGATCCACACAAATGAGTCCAGAAAATTTAATTATACAAAGTGGAATAAAGAGGGGACAAATACTAGACACTCTCCCTGACATTTATTCAAAGTCATCTCCTCTATGGCAGACAACTGCAGTAAGGGATGCTGTCAGCTGACAGAGGAGTCCTGCCAGGACTTTTCGGCCTGTGAGACTCTGGAAGCAGTTGCAAGGGGATTGCAGCTCAGGTGGTTGCCAAGGCCAAAATCTGGGTGTGGGAGGAGCTTGGTGAGGTGATGGAGAATGACTTGGTCTAGCATCTCAGGAGGGGAAAGTAGTGCACCATCAAACCCTTTGTGGGAATGGTGTGCTGCAAACCTCGACTTGGAATGTCTGGAGAGGATGGGAAGAACACTTTGACGACCTCCTCAATCCCACCGGTACTTCTTCCGCTGAGAAAGCAGAGACTTCGGCTTGGTCTCTCCGATCTCTGGTGCTGAAGTCACAGAGGTAGTTAAAAAGCTTCTCAGTGGCGCTTGGTCTTTATTGCTGGCAGTTGGTCAGACTCGTTTTTGATAAGAGTTGGACTCTGCCAAAGTTACCCTTTTTCACCAATTCTGTTCATAACCTTGATGGACAGAATTGTTAGGGCCAACCAAAGGGTTGAGGGGGACATTGGGTCATTAGATTATAATCTACAGCTTTCACTGGAGCAGTTCACAGTCAAGTGTGAAAGGATCGGGATGAGAATTACCACTTCCAACCCCAAGACCATGATTTTGAGCGGGTTAGGGATGAGATCCTGCCCCAAGTGGAGGCCTCACAGTCATGTTCACAAATGAGGGGAAAATAGAGTGGGAGATCGACATACAGATTCCTGCAATATTTGTGGTAACTCGAGTGCTGTACCTGTCTGGTGTGGTGAATTACCATTTGAGCTACATTCCTACTCTCATCTGTGGTCACAAGCTCTGGATAGTGACCGAAAGAAAGAGATTGCAGATAGAAGAGGCTGAAATGAGTTTCCTCTATAGGGTGTCCAGGCTCCCTCTTAAGGATAGGATGGGAGGTTTGGTGGGATGGGAGAGACTCCCAGTGGAGCCACTTTACAACATTTAGAGTCGGTTGAGGTGATTCAGGCATCTGGTTATGTTGCCTCCTTGATGCCTCCCTGGTGAGGTGTTCCAGGCCCATGTCCCACCACGAGGAGACCCTGGATATGTTGAAGGGTCTATGTTTCTCTGGTCTAGGAACTCCTTGGGCTTCCCCTAAAGGAGCTGTCCCAACCGGCTGGGGAGATGGAAGTCTGGGCCTCTCTGCCCCTACAATCTGATCCCAGTTTAAGCAAACGACAATCTGTGGATGAATACGTTAATAGATCCCTTCTATGGAGAAATTAGTTTTATGCATTGTTCCAGTAGGATTTTGATCTTTTCATCTTGAAGACCATTTGAGAGTCACCGTGATCTTTGAGATTTGGTTCTTTCCAATTGAACTCAAGTCTAACTGAGTCATTTTACCAGCTTTACTTTCCATCACTGCCTGTGTGGTTAAAGTAATTTTTATTTGAAACATTATTTTCATCTTCACATTCTTATCAAGAATGTCGTAAATTTCTGAATTCATCCTTGCTTCAGTTTTATTAAGCCTGCCACACCACAATGTTCTCATCTTCAAACTTGTAGTCTTTCTAAAGCCTTTTGTGGAGCTCTTTGTCTCGATACTTAGAGGATGAATTAGTGTTGATCTCTTTGTATGGGTGGGTTACTCGAGTTGCTACCAAACATCTGGTGTGAATTTCACTTCAACAGCCCAGTTACAGATATATTTACTATGAAAAACATTTATGTTTTCAATACTTATTTTCCCCGCTGTGAGTCCCTAAAAGAACTTACCTTTCTGCTGGCCTACAACCATCTCCTAGTCCCACAGACTGCTGGGACTTTTCCCTTCCAGGCCTTTTGCACACACAAACTTACATTTTATCTCCCTCTCTGACAGATTTTTTTTTCACACACTCCAGCCAGCAGACACTCAAAAGCTGGTATACACCAGCTTTTGATTCAACAATCACACATTCACACAACCGCATTTCACCCAGTTAGCCAAGCACCAGAAAGCCTCCATTCATTGCTGAGTGTGCTTCAGAGAATCCTTCACTTGCACTGGAGAAAAAGGTAGCAAGGTGGGGCGAGAGGAATGGAAGGGACATTAATTGTACCCAGTGGCTGGCCCCTTTCCCCCCCCAACTCCATAAGACATCAAAGGCCTTTCTCCTTGGAGCAAGTGGCGCTCATTCATAGACTGATGCTAATTCAGCCCTTAATGATTGAAGCCCAGTTAAAGGCTGGCTCTTTCTCCCAGCCCCGTCATCCAGTGCAGGGATGCATGCCACTTTAGTCACAATCAGTCCACTTACTCTGATTTGCACTGTTGCCATTTTTCCTCCACTGCTGCAGTCCAGCTTTTGGGAATGTGGTTTATCAAGCATTGACTGCTAGGTCCGGTTGTGATTTGATCTATAGACAAACAGGCAACCAGCACTGCCCCAGACCACCCGCCTTTCTTTTTTTTTAAAACATTTCTGAGTTTCTATGCATGCCATCCATCCAAAATTTTTCAGTGTGCACCCATCAGATATCCCTCCATGTTCCCCCCATTGTAAAGTCAAGATGAGACTTCAAACTTTCTTCTTCTTCCCCCCTGTGTGTTCTTCAGTCCCTCTGTCACCGTGTCATTTCTCTGTTCTCGGAGCATCCTCTCTGTACTAATTGCCCTCTCACGCATTGCCCTTTTGCTCTTTCTCGCATCATCGTGCAATTTTCTGTGCCCATCTCCTCGCTCTCGTTCAAAGCAGCTTCTCTCGGAAATGTCCGTCACTTTTTCCTCTTTTTTTTTTTTTCTCCCTTCCTTTTCTTACATGTTAAAATGAGGAAGCGATTGCCTGAAAATATGTGTGGCTGTGTGTTATGGAACATTTAAACACCATCGCCAACAGCAAGGTCACGATCAGAATCAAAATCCAAATGTTCACCCCCAACCAATGCCTTCCAAAAAAAATGAATAAAAAATTTTTAAAGCCCGGAACCTTCTTCTTCCCCTCTCCATCGTTTTGCCTTTCTACTGCTTCATTAAGCTACTGATCCTGATCAGTTTCATTATTATTTTTTTTTTGTTCTTTTGATTTGCTGCAGGGGATTGATGACTGTTTGGGGATTAACACTCTAACAGGGATTTTGGTGCCTCTTCATCGCTTCTTGCTTCTTGGCTTTGGTTTTAGTTTTTTCTTTTTTTTTTTGCTCAGACGCCAAAGTTAGGGCTGAAGGTCTGGTCAATTGGGCTTCTCATTAACCTGCTGCTCACTGTTTGTCCCCTTGTCACTTGTGTTTTAGAGAAAGATGAGGCTGCAATTGAGAGCTCTGAGTTCAATGCCACGTCAGTAGCTGATGTGGACAAGCGGGTGAAACGGCGGCTACATATGGGTAACTCTTTTCTTTCTCTTTCTATGTGTTGCCATGCCGCTTGTGCTTGTATCCCCCCCACACCCTCCCGAGTTCACATCTCTCCGTTTCCCTCTCGTTCTCCTCTTTTCTATCTTTATTTTGTTCAAGAGCATTTTTGTAAACCCTTTGGTGCACGCTGTGTCCACCCAAGAGTCCCCCATTGAACACAACTGTAATTAAAATTGTGAAGAAAGACTAAAACAGACCATTATCCTTTGCAATCCCTTTTTACCTTAGTCACCCAAGTTTTGGTAGACTAATGGTTTCCCAGTCACTAACACAACACCTTACTGCAAATGTTCTTCGTTGTTTTCTTTTGCAGTAATTTCCAACTTCCCACATTAGAAAAACACAAGCCCACTAACTTAACTCTCGTTTTATGTGGTGGTTATTCAGTGGGCGTTATTGATTAAAAAAAAATCCTTAAAGCCTAGCAGTTGGAAAGGGAAACAAACTGCTCCTTTCAAGAATATGTGGCCTTCAGAAATTTCAGCTGGTGGGCTGCTACTGGAAGGATAGTAACTTTTCTGATCAGCACTCCGGGAAATGAGAGAAATAATATGGTAACTGAACATGATTTTTTAAAAAAGTCATCTGAGGGGAAGAAGTATTCTGTCATAACTCAAATTTGCAAATTGAGACTCACTTGCATGTTAAGGAGCTTCAGACAAAGTTTTTTGCTTTTTTATCTGTAACCAAACCTTTAAAAAATAGAACTTGTGTAATAATTTCTTACAAGTACAGTTAATTTTTACATACATAAATTCTTATCTATGGATGCACAAACATGAAATTCATTGACATTTTGCCCTACAACGTAATAAAACTGAATCACAAGTACACATTCTGATATACATGCACAACATTTATAGACCATGGATTTTTTTGTTGCACACATTCCCACCTATATATGCACATATCATCAGTTCTCTGCCATTTTACTTTGCAAGGTTCCAAAACTCGATTCTCAGCTAGTACAAAACATATAAATGACTGGAATTTATGCCCTTATGTTAATGACAGTTTAGGTACAAACCAGTTATAAACACTATCAGTGGTCCTAGATTGGTTAAAGCTTTAGTCACTAATGCCCCTACTTGACATTTTCTTTGGATCTTCTCATCTGCAGCAAACTAAAAGACTATTTTGAAGTTTTGTTTTTGCTTGTGATATACTCTCCATTTTACAGTATAAAAAAAACGATCAAAGGTAAGCTTAGTTCTGTATTAAACTGGAAAAATTCAATTTTACTTGTTTTTTTTTTGTTTGGTTTTGTGACAAGCATAGTTATCAAAATATATGGACCAGGCAACCTGTGGATGGAATACACTGAGATTAGGTCAGTTGTGTCACAGTTTATGATTTATGAAAGCTTAGGTTATTTGTAAGAACAACGCTTCCTGCTTCCTTAAGGGAGACTTTATGTTTTCTCAAAGTTTTAGTCAAAAAGTGGCCTTGTTATTATGAACTGGATGCATTGCTACAACCAGTTTTAGAGTCTGTGACACATTTTGTCTCATGTGTCGGTTGAGTTGTTACACCCTTACTTCAAAGTATGGTTTATAACGCTCTAAGTGAAGTTTTTTCCCACCAGTTTTGATGCTAAACCTCTAGCATCAACTGCATTGGCTGATTTTGTTTCCACCAGCGAATCACAGAGTCCACCATCTTTAAAACATTTCCGTCTTGGCACCAACTGGGCCTGATGAAGGAACTTCTGTCAGGGCCTGGGTAGGGATCCAGGGAGAACAATAGTCATTTCAAATGTTGATCGCCATGTTTGGGATTTGCAAAATTAATAGTTGTTGTTAGTCTAATGCTAGCCCATTTTTTTATATATTGTCTGTTTTAATTTGACTAAAATTGGTAAAGTTGGAGTAATGCCAGGTTCACAGGACAGGATATTGAAATTGTCAGTCGATTTTTGACTGTCCACACGCATGACAATAACAATCCTAGTTTTAACAGATTTGGTCGTACAGTGTGTGATGTCGAGCCAAATTCACTCACCAACATTCACATGCCAGACTGCAAATCTTGCAAAACCTCTCAAGACTAAACGAGAGTTCAGAGTAAACAAACATGCAGATATTTGTGGAATATGTTTAAAGACAAAAAAAAACAATACAAAGGTGTCTACAACATCTACCAGACTTTCTGCTGCGCCATCACAGTTTTGTCATGTCACATTAAACAGCCTGCATTCTCACTTGTCCTCAGGGTACACCACACACACTTTGCAATATCTGGCCAAGACAATCCAACATGTTGAATATCCCTGATTTTAGATCTGAGCAAGGTGTCACAGCTAGGCAGAACACCAGACTAGACGGAGCTTCTATGCAGGCGAAAAAAGCAGAGAACATAACATTAAAAGTTGAAAAAAACAAACAAACAGTAAATTATGCATAATTGAAGAGCAGGTGAAGAATGTTGCAGGTCAGGAAGTGGTCAGTTTGCCCTATAGCAGCCTGCCTGACCCTGACAGACCCACACATAGAAAAACATGAGGGAAAACGTCCGACCTTGTGGATAGCTTTGTAGGAGTACTTTGGAGATGAAAACATGATGTTTTCAGATTTATTTAGTTTTTGTAAGGTACTCTGAAAATGTGATAAATTACATAAAATTATTTACCATTCTGCTCAAGTGTCACACAAAAATGACATCTGTCACAAGCTCTAGTCAGTGTAATGATCACCCAACGAATTTGAAAAAAACATTTACTTACTTCTCTTTTGATTAATCCAGAGCAAACATATTTTGGGATCCTGTGTGGAGATATGTATCTAAATGTCTTATCCAATATCATTCCAAGACTGAATAATAGGGTTGACTCTTTGAGTTGAAGGAAAGTCAACATTTGTACTTTTTTTTTTTTTGAAATAGAGATGTTGTAATATTGCCGCACACCATATTACAGGGATAATACGCAGCATAACTACATAGATAGTTCAGGATAACCAAACCAGTCTAACTATGGTAAATGGACTGAACTTATATAGCGCTTTATCCGATCATTTTTGACCACTCAAAGCGCTTTACACTAGAGTCACATTCACCCATTTGCTCTCACAAACGCTCACACATTCATACACCGATACGCAGATCGGTAGGCAATTTGGGGTTAAGTGCCTTGCCCAAG
>CAEGAE010012205.1:0-30599 GCA_903067095.1 Girardinus metallicus | reverse complement strand
TAATAATAATAATAATAATAATAATAATAATAATAATAATAATAATAATAATAATAATAATAATAATAATAATGTTTTGAATTTGTGGCTCACTCGCCAGCGGGATGCTTTTATTCTGAAAATCCCTCGGCCCGGATGTGTTTGGTCCGGCGGAACTAGGTTGATTGTGTCCAGTGGGAGGAGGTTTGTGTTCAACTTACAGAAGGTATTTGCCTGAATCTTGTCAACAAACTCACAATGTCTGTTAGTGGTGTTTGTTAAATGGACAGATTTTGACAGAAGTGTTTTTACGACAAGCAAACCGGTGAGATTTATTTGGTTCTTGTACTTAGTCATGAAATCTTCGCGGATATTTACGAAGGTCTACATGAAGTAGACGTTTTGTTTAGCTAGCAAGGTAGCGGCAATGCGCTAACATCAGCTGATATATTAACGACATGGCTCTTAGAGGCCCGATTTAATCGGGACTCAAAAGGAGTCTGTGAAGCTAACAGTGCTATAACCTTTAGATAAGTGCTTTTGTTGTGGCAAACAGAGGGTTGTCGTTGCTGCAGTGCTAACGATAGCTGCTCAGCTAGTGTCTTCGGCTTACTGGAGTTCGTGATAGGAGCTAAACGCTCCTCTCTTCAACACTGGGGTGAGCAAAGTCTAACCTTATCCTTATCTGATGTGCCTGTGTGTTTATCGAGAGACGCATTTCGCATTCTTGATGTTTATCGTGGATAACCAATTCTGTCGCGATGCTGCAAATGTCAAATTACAGTTTGGTCACAACAAACAGACGTAGATGCCGTCTGAGCTCTGACCCCAGAAACTTGATCTGTGCTTCGTGGTGAGGCCATGGCTGCTGTCAACATCACCAGGGAGATCCTGCACAGGCAGATCAGGGTAAGCACACCAAACCCGAAACTCTTAAGGTTTCCTTTATATAACTCATGTGAAATAAACCTTATTGTTATTTCTTGTGTATTAATGAGATATTGATTTATGTTTCTAGGACAGGAGAGCACCGGGCTTCCAAAGGTCTTTTCATGTGACCGACCCCTTCATTAAGAGACTTGGACTGGAAACTGAGCTCCAGGTCTTTAACATGAAGCACTTTTTATAGTTTTTTTTTTTTGTTTCTCACTATGGATCCATGTAGCTGAATCTGAGAAGGGAGTCATGGTTGAAAACTACAGCTGCATGTTGTTAAAACAAAAAATCATCAGTTGGTAGTATTATTGTTAAACATTTCAGTAATGATATTGATTGTAATAATCTACTTTTTTTTTCTCTTTCAATTGTGATTACAGAACATCCAATTTACCTTTACGTTTTGCATCCTAGGTTGCATCTGTGTCAATATCTAATAATGCATACCATTCGCAATCAGTATTAAGACTGAGTTATTTGAAGTCAGCATTCCTACTAGGAAATATCCAATATGGCTGCTACGTATAAAAGAAAGCCATGAAATGTGCAGCCGCATGCAGTTTACTGAGTTTGTTTCTTATTCAATCAGTGACAAACATAGGTACTGTACAACTTCAGTTTGTGAAAAACATTTTTTAGTGTTGAAAGGCATACAAACATATTTTAGGTCACACTGGTTTTCAGACTTGCATATCGAAAGTCTCCCACATCCTGAGTTTTCATATTCCTAGAGACGCGCGTGTAAACATGGATTCATCACCACTTCATTTTCTTCTGATGTTGTGCAGTCTGCGGAGAAAATAACAGTCAGGAAATACTCCATTCTCAACAGTCTTTGATATGACACACTGATGATGATATATTTACAGCATATTGTTATTGTATCTCCTCACACTTAATGCCACCTTCCTCTACAGGGCCATACCGGCTGTGTGAACTGCTTGGAATGGAACGAACAAGGAGAGTAAGTCTTCAAGGCTTGAAAATGCATCAGCAGCTTGGTGTTTTTCTATTTCTCATTGGCCCCTGCCTGCATGTAGGTGGCCATTTTAGTCTCTAATTTACATTTGGAGAGATTTTACTTTATCCACTGACTGATGTATTAGGCCTATATTTGCTTCTTTTTAAAATTCATCTCTGTATGCTTGGACAGCGTGAAAACTGTGAAGCAAATAAGACTTCACTGTTGTGCCAGTCAAACAATTTCAGGCAGGCAAGGCAGAAAGGCAACAGCATTTAATCAATTTCTTTTGTTTGAATTTTTTCAATCATGAATTTTTCAAAGAATGCCGCTTAACTTGTGCTTGTTATTCTTTTGTACTCAGCCTGCTGGCTTCAGGCTCAGACGATCAACATGCCATCATCTGGGATCCATTCAGACACAAGAAGCTTACAACTATGCACACGGGTCATGCTGCAAATATATTTTCTGTCAAGGTAGTGATATGTTGGCATAAAGTTTGGAAAAGTTTTAGTTTAAGCAATTGAGACAATGGGGTCGCAGATCTAAACTTCGACTTGGATTGTTGTCTTTGTAAAATACTTCATCATGTCTTGATGTTTAGTCTGCGCGTCCTTCTGTTTACAGTTCCTGCCTCACACTGGGGACAGGATCTTGGTAACAGGTGCAGCTGACACAAAGGTCCATGTCCATGACTTGACCGTGAAGGAAACCATCCACATGTTCTCCGATCACACCAACAGAGTGAAGCGCATTGCCACAGCACCAATGTGGCCCAACACCTTCTGGAGTGCTGCAGAAGACGGCATCATCAGGTGAGAACCCTACGCCGGACAATTACTGGTTTTAGTTCTTTTTAGTCAGAAATTTGGTTTGAGGTTGTAGTTAATCATCCATCCATATGTCCTTCAGTCCATGCATGCATCTGTTGTTTCATTAATTTTTCTTGGTTTATCTATTTACCCATTTCTCCATCTGTCCGTCTGTCATTTTTACAGTTTTCCTTTCTAAAATCTTAACTTGTTAAATACACGTGCAAGAATTTCTAGTAAGCATTTGAGTTTATGCTCAAAACTGAGAACTTAGTTCAAATTTGAGTTTGAAAAAGTACAGAACCTGGACAGGAACATGTGTTGATTACTAAAAAACGTTGTTGTTTTTTAGTAATCAACACATGTGAAACAGAAGTGGATCCTCAGACCTGTTACAGTTTGCCCAGAGATAAGTTTCCTAGGTGTTGATCATTTCCCTCACAATGCCTGTGTGATATAAACCTATCCGGTCCGACATCGGAGTTGACGGTGTTTGAAAAAGATTTTCTTTTACCCTCCAGGCAGTATGATCTACGTGAGAACAGTAAACACTCTGAGGTTCTGATCGACCTGACAGAGTTCTGCGGTCAGCTGGCCGAAGCCAAGTGTCTCGCAGTCAATCCACGGGACAATAACTACCTGGCGGTGGGAGCCAACGGGCCTTTTGTTCGTCTCTATGACATCAGGATGATTCACAACTATAGGTAAGTTGCTACTGATGTTCTCCCAGATTTGAGACGTGTGTAGAACTGAAATAAAAGTTAATTTTGCTCCTTACTCAGGAAATCTTTGAGCCAGAACACATCAGCGGCTGTTCACACTTTCTGTGACAGGCAGAAGCCCATCCCTGATGGAGCCGGGCAGTACTATGTAGCAGGTGAACCAAATTGTCTCGTATTAAAATATTGGACTTGCAGGTGCATCTGAGTGAATTAGAAAATCATTTAAAGGGTATCTAATATAAAATAATTAAATTAAAAAACCAAAGCATGTGTATTCATTACATGTAGAGTGAAATATTATAAACATTTATTTTGAGTTGAGCACACTGCCTGTAGTGGATCTACAACTTATCCGAGTTTCTCGTTTTGAGTTGAACTAAGCAAACTTTTCAAAGTTATTTCAAGTTACCGAGAAGCATTGTTGGAACGACGACATTCTCCTCTGTGCTGCAGGCCACCTGCCAGTGAAACTCAGAGATTACAACAACCGCCTGAGAGTCCTGGTCGCCACCTATGTTACCTTCAGCCCTGATGGCACAGAGCTGCTCGTTAACATGGGTGGGGAACAGGTGACGTTTCGCACAATCGCATCCTGTTTTCCGTTATTCTTTCAGTGGTGTAGCGATGAGATGTCTGATTAATTTGTGCCCTTCCTACAGGTCTACCTTTTTGACTTGACATTTAAGCAGAGGCCGTATACCTTCGTGCTTCCAAAAATGTGCCAGTCAACAACAGGTAGAGCTTTGCGTGCAGAGCAATGTCTCAGTTTGTTGTGTACAAAGGAGTTAATCTTTATAGAACGAGTCTTTGTAATTTACGCTACTGTTGCCTTCAATTAGACGTCCAGAATGGAAAGACGACAAACGGCGTCTCTAATGGCATTCATTTACCTCCCGGCCACATTCGCTTCACGGAAAGCAAAACACAGTCCAGGTAGGATTCAGCTCTGTCTGCTTTACTACATGATTAGCGTTACAGAAGCTTTACCTCTTCTTTTCTGCTTCATTGTTCTAGTTTTACGGAGCTTCCTCCTCACTTGGAGAAAATAAAGCAACAGGCTAATAATGCATTCGCCCGCCAGCAATGGACACAGGCCATCCAGCTGTATAGCTTAGGCATTCACGAGGCCAGGGGCAGCGCCATGCTGTACGGGAACCGGGCTGCAGCCTATATGAAACGCAAATGGTTTGTGTTACGTCATTATTACAAACAATACTATCGTCTGTGTGATATTTTTTTTATTTTTTTTAAAGCCGCAATCTAGCATTTATATTTGTGTACGTCACATACAGGGACGGAGACCATTATGACGCCCTCAGGGATTGCGTGAAGGCTCTTGCTCTGAACCCGGGACATCTGAAAGCACATTTCAGGCTGGCACGGTGTCTGTTTGAGCTGAAGTATGTGGCCGAGGCTCTGGAGTGTTTGGACGACTTCAAGGGAAAGTTTCCTGAGCAAGCGCACAGCAGTGCCTGTGATGCCTTGGATAAGGACATCAAGGCTGCTCTTTACTCCAAGTCGGATTCAGGTGGGAAGATGGACTCCTCCGGTTGGCTGATTTGTAACCTGTAGATATGCTCCTGTTTTTTGTTTCTGACATTTAAGCCACTGTGGCAATAATCTACACAGCTGTACATCTGTACTGATCTGAAACAAAAAGAGAAAGATAGTGAAACTGGCAGTGGTATATGTAGCTTTAGCATTCTAATTATTTATTAGGAAATATCTCAAAGTAGTTAAAATATATTTCTTTTAGTAAATGTTTTTGTCTTTACCTGCAGAAGATAAAAAGGGCAACAGCTCCATTCGTTTCCAGTCGTTCAGCCGGAAGGAGTCCATCCCTGAGGACGAGGTGGTGTTGAGGGAGCGCAGTTTTGACTACAAACACAGATACTGTGGTCACTGCAACACCACCACTGACATCAAAGAGGCCAACTTCTTCGGAAGGTCGGTACACCACGCTGTCATTCTACTGTTGTCTCACTAGGGGGCACTCTACAGCTGTGTGTTTACTGTCAGGTCTGATCTCCCAGTTTGTTTCTCATTTTTCAATCATATAACAGAAAAAGTGTCACTAATGCAACAAAATATAAAATATTTGTAAAATGTCTGTCCAGCTAAACTAACAGGAATAAAGCTCTGATCAGGGATTCGTTTTGATTCGGTCTAGGTCTTTTTCATTTTGTCTTCTAAAACAGTCTGATCGGCGCCGGTCTGCGTCTCATCTGGTACTGCACAGAATGAGTCAGTAATTAGTTTTAAACGTGAATTTATTATTGATGATGAACCCACCATGAAACATGAGTTATTTTGAAAAACCTGGATCCATTCATCTGTTTGTGTAGCTGGACAATGCAGAGACAATGCAGAAGAGCATGGGTTGCTGCACAAACCTCACTATAGCGGTTGTTACTGACCGCCGCTGTGTTGGTCGCACAATGCTAGTGCATTTCTGTAGCCACTCCCAGAGATTTTGGAACAAGTAACATTTAGATGACAGCAAATGTTGGAGACCGCTGATGTGAAATGGTTCAGATCAGTGGCTGATTGATTGGGGTTCTGGCTGTGTTTCAGGCTCTGTTCTGTGTGTTTAGGGTCATTATTTTGCTGGAGGATGAATCTCAGTCTCGTGCTTGAGACGTTTTCTTCCATGGTTGCCCTATTTTAGCTCTGTCCATCTTCCCATTTCTGTTGCTGCAGAAGAAAAACACCCGAACAGATGCTGAACAGTCCTTTTACGGGAGAAGGTGGCCTGGTCAGATACGTTTGCTGTGTACCCTTCGCTTGTGCAAACTGCAAACAGGACTACTTCTTCTTTTTTTTTCTCTTCCTCCTGCTTCCATGCAAAAGTCAGGATTGTGGAGGACATGAATAATAGTTCCTCCTCCAGAGTGAAAATGGCTTGTCAGTTTAGGTGGAGGGTTGTGTTTTGTATTCGTCCTATGCTCTGTTTTGCCTGATTAAATTTTGTTGATGGATTGAACAATCCTTTGTCCTATATTCAAAGGACTTGAGATAAATACTGTCTCAGCAGTATTTATGAGGAGGCTCACACGCCTGTGGCTCAGTGTGACCTCTGAATGCAGAAATTTGCACGGTTTAGAGCAGGGGTGCCCAAAGTCGGTCCTCGAGGGCCGGCATCCTGCATGTTTTAGTTCTCTCCCTGGTTTAATACACCTGGATCAAATGATGGCTCATTAGAAGGGATAAGAAGAACATTGACATGTTGAGGAGGTTATTGCTACCACTAGGGAGAGAACTAAAACGTGCAGGATGCCGGCCCTCCAGGACCGACTTTGGGCACCACTGGTTTAGAGCATCCGACTAAATGGGACTCAAAATAAATGTGAGCTTTTCAGATTATTGGCACAAAAAAAACGTAAAAATCAGGTGTTGCTTGCCGTTACTTAACATTTCTCTTACTTTGTGTTGATCCGTCTCTTAATTACTTGATAGTTTTTGAGGTTGTAAGTTTAAGGAAGTTTGATGCTGTATGTCTGTTATGTTCTCCTTTATGTAACTTTTCCAAGATGTCTTAATATACAACAATCAGTCATTGTTGTATATTTGTAACACAGCCGGCAGACAGAGACGGTGTGAACAGACTGAATGCCATAACAATTAACTGAACGTTTCAAATGTACTATGACTCCAGAGAAGCTGGTTAATTAGTCCTGAGCTTTCAGACATTTAAACGTTTAGTCGGTGAACCCACAGGCTGCATGTTCTAATGTACTCTGTGTCATGGCTCATTATGACTCAGCATTGATTAACCTCATCCGGTTTGTTGTTGAGCTGGGTAAACAAACAGATTGTGTCACTTCATTCTGAACCTCACATACCAGAATATCCTGCTCTGTTACCTTTCATAAAATTACTGGAAAAATTTGCATTCTGCCAATTTCAATTGAAAAGGGACTGCACTGATTTCCAAGTAAAATCAGTGCAGTCCTGATTTTACTTGGAAAATCAGGACTGCACTGATTTTCCAAGGATGAGTCTACTTGGAAAATTTTAAGATTAATGTTTCTCCTCCCAAGAAGGTTGCTCAACAAACGAGTCTAAGCGGTTTTCTTCCCTCTCCAGCAAGGGCCAGTACATCGTGAGTGGCTCGGATGATGGCTCTTTTTTCATCTGGGAAAAGGAAACGACTAACCTGGTGAGGATCCTTCAGGGAGATGAGTCAATAGTCAACTGCCTACAGCCGCACCCGAGCTACTGCTTCCTGGCCACTAGCGGTATTGACCCTGTGGTTCGATTATGGAACCCCAGACCAGAGGTAAGCGAACTATTTATTTATCTTTTGTACACTGTTGATAAGCGAGGTGGAAATGTGTAGAATTAGATGGGTTTGGTTAAAAATGAGATTTAATTATCTTCCAGGTTCCAGTGTTCTTTACAAAGTCAAAGTTTATTGGTTTTTAAGAGGGCGAACTTACATTATTATGCCATTATCAATATGTGAAAATGGTCACAAAGCAACAATATTGTCGTCTAGCTCATGTGTTGTCATGACAGGCCTGTTTCCTTTTCCGGCAGATCGACGGTGACAACGGGCGTGTGGTGGAGGACATGGAGGGAGCTGCTCAGGCGAATCAGCGGCGAATGAATGCCGATCCATTAGAGGTAATGCTTCTGAACATGGGTTATCGCATCACAGGCCTGCGTGGCGTCGGCCCAGACGGTTCAGACGACGAAGACAGCTCAGAGGGGCCGGTACAGTGCAGGACGAGCTAAACAGACCGCCATCCATTCTGTAGAATGGCTTTAGGAAGCAAAGGACTCTCCCAGATTCCGTTTTAACACCTGAACCCCGCTTCCGCTGACAGAACATCGACCGACTGTCATGTCACCTATCTGCACTATGCACCGCCCTCCCTTTGTCCCATGCCAGGATCGGTGGCACTTTTGGGAGAGGAATTGACGGAAGGCAGCAGCTCCCATCTCATGCTTTCTAAGTACCAACAGCTCCCGCTCTGCTGTGACGGAGGGTGGGGACGGCTATTGAGGAGAGCGCCTTCCACGTCACTCCCCAGTTTCTCACAAGGAAGGAGGTGTGCAGCACTTAATGCCTTCTCAGGTTTTTGTTGGAGAGTCTCGCAACACAAGGAAGAAGCGATTGACCTATTTTCAGGTTACATAAAAAAATCTACTGTCTTCTCCGCGGATGGAGCGAAGCATCCCGGCGTCCCGCTCCAGATGGAAAAGCCGCACGCACACACCAGTCGCTAATGCTACGTTAGACTCGGATGGAGTTTGTGTTACAGGAAGTCATGGAACGAAGAGTAGCTCCTCACGTTGTGATGATTGTTGCTAAGATAAAATGTATTCATAGTTTGAACTGTCAGAAAAAACAAGAGTTTTCTTCTGCCAAAGTTTACCATCTGTGTTTTAAACAGCCAAGGATTAATGTTTAGGTTCTCTCTGTTTTACTCTGACCTAATTTGGTTTATTTTAGTTTAGAGCTTATAAAAATGCGTATGAAATGAGTAGATTATTGACAAGGGAGTATTTGTAACACAAATAACTTTCTAATATTTGTTTTTGATTTCACTCTATTTGCATATAAGATGAAATTTGAAACTTTTTTTAGGAATAAGTGGGAGATTTGTGTTATAACTTGGCTCAAATAGTCGTGACCATGGAGTTCCTGGCTGCATGGCTTCCCCGTTAGTCCACTGCTGCCGTCAGGTTTTCAGCTTGCATGAGGCTTCTCACGATGAAGCGGTGACATTAATAAAAAAAAAAAAAAACAAAAGACAAAATGCACAGCTGCACCTCACCAGGAGTACAGCTCACTGAATTTCCTTTGACCCCAATTAAAACGATATTAATGAATGGGTCCTCGGTGAATAACATGGCTTCCATGTGTTTTACTTTCATTTGCGCTTCTCAGTTGTTGTTTTTTCTTTTTCCTTTCTTCCAGGGGATCCTGTAATGAGCTTTGATTAAATTAAAAGATTATTAACTTCTTTGTCTTTTACCTTTTTGTTCTAGTATTCCCACAAACATTTAACATTTGCATAAGTGAAACATCAGTGCAGACAGAACACTATCTAGGTTAGGGAGATGTAGCCCACCGTCTCAAGCTGCTGTGTGCTCATTCATCACCGTGTGCTTTTCTCTGCGTTTCTGCTGACTATCGCACAACAAAACGTCCTAAAAACAGTAGAAATGAGAGTAGCCGGCTCCAAGGAATAGTGCCTCTAGAAGGAACATTTGGATAAAATTATTTGAGTTGGAAAAACTTCTTTAGCTGCTGATTTGAGTGATTTTGTGATGCTATGTTCTATGTTAAAATAGAGAATGCTTCATGGGCCTACAGTCTTCTGGCAGTGTGGTAAAGTACAATTAATTTAGCTTTCAGTGTGTATGATCAATTAACCCTATTTGCATTGCTCTAACACTCACTGACCGATATTGTTCTGTCACTGTCCCTATTAATAACCAAGATTAAAGCATTTACTGAAAACTGTACACATACAGAATGGCTGAAAGCATAATAGTTTCCAAAAGTAACACCTCTTGTACTCGTCATAATTCAGCCATAAAACTGATGGCATTTTACTGAGAACTTCTGTGATAGACGGATACAAGACCCTGTACTGTGATTGCTCAGAAATGAAACAAACTTGTGAAACCTTTAAAGGTTTTTTAGAGAATAATAGTAAACAGCGTCATGATGGAACTCCCTACACCGGCCAGGGATAGAAATTTAGAAATTTTAGACATTGTTATTTCAATAATGGGAACTCGTATTTAAAAGTACGTTTTGGACATTAACACATTTGATTTGACTTGATTACACTTGATTTTGATATTAACTATAAAGCACTTACAAAGTTCTGAACGCGAAGATGGATGAAGCTGGACGCCCATGAATTACCAATTTATGGGTGTCAAATTGAACAGGGCCCACTTTTCAGATTTTTATTTGCGCGGGGTAATAAAATCTTATTTTTCCTCCCATTTCACAAATAAGCACACATTTCAGTTTGTAATAAAACACACCGAGGTCTGAGTTTGTAACACACACTGCATGTGGGGCGGTCACTGAGTGCTGAGACGGTCAATTGAAGTTTTTATGAATTTTTACTCGATTTTAAATGAAGTTGAAACAAGACGCAGGCGTCCTGTCAGATTATATGCCACAACAGCCTGCCGTACACTTCCGTTTCCACGCTCCGTTTGCGTCAGCGTTGTCTGGGTCTCCCTCTGGGATCTCAGGCTGTGATGGCGGAGGTGGACGACACCGACATCATGATGAGCTTCCAGGGTGATTTCCTAAAAAGCGGCAGGAAAAGCTGCCGCTACCCGTACTGCATTGTCTGGACGCCTATTCCGATTTTATCGTAAGAAGCTAATAATTCCCAATCCTGCTTTTCTAGCGGTGAACGCTGCAGCTGACAACTCTGTCAGCTGACTGCTGTTTTTCCCCCTCAACATCCGGTCAAAGCAGATTAGTTCTCGCCGTGTGCTTTTGCGTTCATTTGCACAGATGCTTTAGATGCACAGCACAGATCGTGTTCTGTTGAACTGACTCATTCGTTCAATCCGTCCTGCAGGTGGGTGCTCCCCTTCATCGGTCACATGGGCATCTGCACCTCTTCAGGGGTCATACGAGACTTTGCGGGATCTTACTTTGTCTCGGTCAGTTACTCTCCTCTTCTAATTCTTTGGATCATGTGACAAGACATCAGCTGTAATGGCAATTAGCATACAGACTTTAAAATGTTCTTGCATTTCTGTAGTTTAATTGAAAGTTTTGCTGTTACCCAGCCAGCACACCTAGGTGGGCCCCATATGGGGAAAAAGAGAGCAGATCATATAGGTCCCAAATGGGTTTGTCCATGGCCCTGCATGGCAGTAGCCCTACATGGGCAAACCCATGTAGGGCCCATGCAGGCTGCGGCCATATAAGGGCAAACCCACGTGGGGCCACCATGGAAACAACGGACAAACCCATTTGGGACCCATATGGTCTGCCCTCTTTTTCCCCATATGGGGCCCACCTAGGTGTGCTGGCTGGGTAGCTAGTATAAAATATGTAATTTCCCTTCCAGGAGGACAACATGGGGTTTGGTCGACCCACAAAGTAGGTGTGATAACAAAATTCTGGTATTTTATAGTTTCAAAAGGCTGTTAATCAAATCAACACTTATGTTGTAGGTACTGGAGGCTTGATGTGGATAAAGTCTGTGGTAACGGTGCAGCAACGTGGGACCAAGCAGTGCACGATGCATCTGAGGAATACAAATGCAGGCCGGTATGACTGAATACGATACTTAAAAAAAAAAATGCTGCTGTAAAATTATTCACACGTCTTATTTTCCTCCCCCTTGTCGCATTGAAGCACAACCTGTGCATGGACAACTGTCATTCCCACGTTGCGATGGCTTTAAACCTGATGCGGTATGACAACAGCTCATCCTGGAACATGGTGAACCTCTGTGTGCTGTCCCTCATTCATGGGAAGCATGTGAGGTAAACTGTTCACACTCACTTCAGCCTTCGGTCCTGTTTGTAAACATGTATCAGTATCACTTTGTTTTTGTCCCTGCGGGGATCTTTTCCTTTGCAACCAGATGGAAAGCATAAAAAAAAAACAAAAAAAAAAAACACACGGACACAATCATGCTACAACATTGGCAAAAACAGTAAAGAAAACTATTAAAATCATTAATAAATTTAAAAAATACATATTAAAAACAATCACATTAAAATGAAAAAGCAATCTTTTGGTTCTTGACTCAGGCGGTCTGAATCACTTTCCAGATGGTCGCAGCTCAAATTCACCATGACGTGATTGACAAGGAGAGGGAAGAATGTCTTTTGTGTGACTGGTTTTGAAAATGTTTCTGTTAGATCAGATAATAAGATAACATAAAATGAAACTTTATTGCCCACGAAGGTGGAGAGTTGATCTTATAATTTAGTTTGGTTAAGAATTATTATTCTGATGCTCTTAGTGACCCTGTAATGCCTTCAGTTGTTTTGTTTTTTTTTGTCTCGTATAGATAGGTTTCCAAACCAGATTTTAAAAGCAAATCTAAGGACAGATCCTATCATTGATTTGTAGAAAATGGTTTTACAAATACCAAATTGATTCAATTACTGGAGAAAATGCAATCTTTGATGTGTTTTTTTTTTATCCTGATAGTGGACTGGACTTCTTCCTAAATTCTATTCAAACCTTCAAGTTGCCTCATCACACATTAAAATCCTCCAACACCTGGCCAGGTGGGCGATCTTCTCCCTTTAGCAAACTGACAGTAAAAACGTGTTGCCCTGTATAATGACTCCTGCAGTCGTTGGAACAGGATATACTATATGGTACAGAGAACGCTGTGGAGGAGGAAAAACCCTCGTCTGACTTCGAATCATTCACCCAGACATTCTTGGATCCGTCACCAAGAACATCTAAAACCCTGCCAACAACAGTTGGGCACAGGTTAAAATTAGTCAATAATTTAGGAGTCAAACTGTGAGACTGGATTAAACTAAAAGCAGAAGAAAAATATGAAAACTGCAACTGTGCCTGAAAACCAAGGTGTGTTTAAAAATTAACTTAAGAAGTGCTAAGATTTGATTTTAAACCCTTCTGTCACACCTGTAGGAAATTGTAAAATGTCAAATTTGTCCATAAATTAGACATTTGAAAAGCTTATCGATAAGCTTCTCAAAAGCTTTCATGATGATGTAAGTTAGAGCCGAATGTCTCCATGTTTGCAAACGTTCAGCACAGATTGCTTAGCAAGTTTTTATAAAATCCAACTTATTTTCTCCAATGTCTCCAGGACATGCTGGATTGTAAGTTACAGTGTCTTCCAAAAGCATAGCTGCTAATGTTTTTACTTGCTTCTCATGTTGCAGCACAAGCTTCAACTTATTTGACTTGGACTCGGTGAGATACATCAGAAAACAACCAACAAAGTTGCACTTAATGGTAAAGTCGAGGGAAAATAATAAAGAGTTCAAACCTTTTTAAAAATAAGATTTTGAACAGCATATCAGGCTTCATATCCATTGTCTTTGAGCTCATGCATTGCTGAACAAACTTTCTCTGCAATTATAGCTGCATGTTTTGAAGGGTTCGTCTGTACATGCGTCCTGCATTTAGACACTGAAATGTCCAATTTGTTTTCAAAGTTCTTACTTTAATTGAACACATTCTTTAAAGGAACCGTTTCACATCCTTTAGATCCGATGAGAGGCGCCGCTTGTTTGTTCTCCTGTCTAAAAATATAAAAGGCGGCAGCAGTCACAGCTGTTGCTCCACAATCATAGAGGGACTTTATTTGATGTGCTTTTTTTAATATATTGTTTGATGGAAATAAAAGACTCATATTTATTCAGTTGCCCCTTTTGGCCTTCCAGCCCGTTAACCCTTTAACCCTCCTTTTTACGAACATTCTGCATTTGTTTCTTACATTTAAGATTAAAGTTTACTTGTAATTATAGTTTTTTTGTACCTACAAGTAATAACTTCACCTCCTTTTTGCATTTTAAGGATCAAGTTGAAGGCGTGTGGGGTGATTATGCCATAAACAACTTTTAGAAATGTTATGATCGCTCACTTGATGACTATAACTAAAGTGTGCCAAAAATGACAGTTATTTTCCCAGATCGTATTAGTTCAAAATAAACAATTTGAATTAATTTTCTTTATTGACTCAAAATCACTTTCCTTTTTATTTCTTGTAGATTAAATCCTAACAGCTTCTATTTTGAGAAAGCTGACAGAGTAGAAATAAAAAGTGATACAGAAGGATTAATAAAATGTGTATGAATATGTGTTTCAGCAAGAGCCTAAACTTAAACATCAAACATAAGGGGTCTTGCTTTTAGACGCGTATATACCATCTGGAAAAATGCCCTTCTGCCGGAGTCCGGCTCCATTAAGAGACATATGGCACAGAGAACCCCCCCTCATTAGTCTCTCTGACCCACATAGAGAACAATACAGCCACAGTTTGTGCTGCCGCTTCCTACACACTCCCACAGCAAAGGAGTCTTGGGCAATTCATCACTGACGGCGGCGCTCCCCTCTGCGCCACCGCTGGAGGTCACCTCTCAGCTGGATGGTTTGGTAGGACGCAGGTCATGGAGCCTCTGGGGATTAAAATTGTTGTGTCCTTTGGAATCTACTAGTAGGGCATCTGTCATAAGAGATGTTTGCAGGTGTTGTCTTTAACACACGGTTTCTCTTTTCCTTCAGCTGGGCAGCGGTCCTGAAGACCTGGCTCCCGTTCGTCATGCTCTGCGGGGTCCTTGCCACATTCATCCTGACTCTGAACCTACAATAATACAGCGAGCGGCACCAGGAGAGGGCTTTAGTGATACTGTATACACTGTCATTGGCATGAATGGTGTGTGTGTTTTGATGGATGTTTGCAAAATATCAAATGGAATGACTCGTTATGTTTAATTTAACAAGCTTACTTGTTGTTCTTAAATGATTTGTATCATTATTTTTGCAGCTTTACCCTATCATTTGTATCCAGTGTTGCAGTTCCTGATAGTTTTATTAAATCACATGTGCAATATCAAAAAATACATAAAACAACATAAAGGGGGGAAAAAGAGCACAGTTCCACTCAGAACGCAGCCAAAGGTTGCAGAAGAGTGATCATTTAAACCTGAATCCCCAAACTCTGACATAAGCGCATAGTGCAATGTTCACCTAGTACAAAAGCAGTGATAGCAAAATTAACAGCAAGAATTTGAGATAATAAAGTGAAGAAGTACATAGGAATTTATTCATTGAGTTGTGGGAAGTCAGGCGAAATCTTGCCTGTGAGCAGTAGCTTGGAGACCTACCAAACAGGCATTCTACCCATGGCTTTAAAAGCATTCTAAGAGTGTATTTTCTCTACAGCAGTGAATGAATCCTAGTGGTAGAAACTGTCATTTGAAACACAAAAATTCTGGCAGCATTCTGACAAAAATAATTTTTACTTGAATTCTGTCCAACATTGTTTCTTGGATGTGCACAGGCATCCATAAGCATGATCCTCCAAACAACTCACCAGAATAGTCTATTTTATCTTACCAACCCCGTACAGTGGCTGTGTAAGCCGCGCCTTTATCCATATAATCAGCTTGTGTTTGCTATATTACTTTAATATAGTTGAGAAAACATTACTCTGAGGACAACATCTAGGACAACACTGTATTATGGCCTGCAGTTATTTAGCACCCAACAAAATGTTTATACCTAAAAGTCACTTCAAATCATTACTAGTGGATGGAGGTGAAAATGCTGATCTATAACCAAGACTACAGCTGCAGTCAAGCACTCTTGTGCAAAGACATGAGTGAAGTAAATATCATGAGTGAAATGCACGGAAAACGTTTGGAGAGATTGGTCACAGATTAGTCTGTGGACTTCAGCACAAGTTTTGACAACAGATACATAAAAAAACAATGACTGCTTTGTTTTTGTAGCCCTTTAAGATCTAGAGACTTAAAGGGCATTACATCTAAAATCAATTATTATTATAACAAGCAACGACCCAACTAAAAAGAGGATTTTCTTACCTGCTGGGACAAACAGCTCCCAGAGTCGTCTGGCTTTTTACCCCTTACACAAGACATCAGTCTAAGCCTTGGCGTGAACTGTGGTGTCATTCATAAAGACTCGCCTCCTATTTCTAGGAGGGGAGTGGCTTCAGATGCTTTTTTGTTCTCAAAAAGTGCTTTTAAAATCCTTTATCTGCTATGAAAAAATATGAAAAGCTGGTTATGATTTATTTAAGTTTCATATTTTCAATATTTATGGATCCTATAGCTCTAAAATGTGGCATTTGCCCTTTACGTAACAAAGTATTGTTTTGTTTTAGTACGGTACAATACAGGGTCTGCAAATCTTTTCTCACACTCGTAATTTTTTTTAAAGTTTTGTTAACTTACAATATGCTGTATGCTTTTTCTTGGGAAAAATAGTCACATTAAGGAGGTTAATTTTCTCCGTAATATGCCCCAGGGGAGTGGTGAGATGCATTTTTCATGAGCCACAGTGATGAATCAGTTTCTGCAGCGCCTAATGTTGACTCCAGTGATGAATCGCTATAAAATGGATTTGAAATCTTAATGCTGAAAGTTCTCATCAGTTTCTTTGTGAATGAGATGTGAGTCGCTACCAAAGATAGAATGATGTGGGGGGGGGAGGTGAACTTGGGAGTGTCCTTTGAATTTGTCTAAATTATTTAATCGTTTATTTGCAAGGAAATACTGAATTCTCTCTAACTTTGCAACCTGGAATGTCACTGGAGCAAGACTCAGGACTATGAACAGATCTGTTTTGAAAGCTGTCTACCTACATAGCTACTGTGTAATAATTATTGTGTATATTTTTTTGTATGTTTTGCAAGTAATTGTTGATATTCTTCCACTGTGTCCTCTGTCAGACGGTGGTGTAGGTCAGTGGCTGTGGGCGCTCTAATCTAATCGTCCTCTGTACCTTTAAGGGAACCACATACCTTTTTTTAGCAAGCAGATTCAGTTCGATAGGAGCAACCATCAATTTGTGGGAACCCTTACACCCACAGTGGAGCAGATGAGAAGGCACTACTGCTGGAACAAGCAGCCTTTGCCACTAACGCAGCGTTAGTTTGGTGTCAGAAGGAACAGGTCACGTTTTTCTCTGCTGTCATTTTCATCTGCAACTTCTTTGTTTCCAACTCTGCAGACATGTGCATTTTGGCAGCTCGTGTTTTTCTAGGAGTTCTCCTTTTGCTTGCACCCTGCCAGTGCTTGGCGTGTCCTTTTGGCTGTGAATGTTTTGCGGCCACCCACACGGTGAAGTGTGTCTCTAAGGATCTGCTCTTAGTGCCACAAGACATTCCAGGATATACCTGGAATGTCGTCATCACAGGGAATAATATACACCAAGTCGGACCAGATTCGTTTACAGAACTGCAGAATGTCACTAACGTCATTTTAAGCAATAACAGGTGAGAATGTCAGTGTTATGTTTTTCAGTTGTGTAATTTAAAGCCATATTTGGTTAATGTAACTAATTTTGTTGGTGTCTGTATATAATAAAGAAACTGGCTTTATCTGTGGCCGTGTTTGTTCCTTTAAAGATGCTATATGTGTTATTCAGCATTAGAATGGCATCAAAATGTCAAAGAGCGGTTGTCACAGTGTTAGTCGTCTTCTCAGGATCACAGAGTTGGCCTCCCACACCTTTGCCAGCCTCAGCAGCCTTCGCTCCTTGGACCTCAGTGGCAACCAGCTGGCGTTAATCCACCCAGAGGCGCTCAGCATACCTGGAAGTCCCCTTCAGGAGCTCAACCTGAGCCGCTCGCTGCACAACTTCACCGCCCTGACCGACCTGGCCACGGCTCTCCGCTGGGGCGGACTCTGGGGACTCCGTCGCCTCGACCTTTCTGGAAACCTCCTGGCCCTTCTCCCGCCTGGCATGTTCGCCCACGTTCCCAGTTTGCAGCAGCTCTTCCTCAGGAACAACTCCTTGGTGGCTGTCTATGCGGGGACCTTTTCCGGCATGGACCATCTGGAGACCCTGGACCTGACGCACAACGACTTCGAGTCGTTCAGGGTTGATGCTCTTCAAGAACTAGAGAGACTCGGCAACGCTCAGATCTTTCTCGGTAACAACCCATACACCTGCTCCTGCGAGAGCCGGGACTTTGTGACCTGGCTGAATAAAACCAGAGCCCGGGTGGATGCTGATGTGGTCAGATGTGCATCACCGGAGGCGTTAGCCGACACCCGGCTGCAAGGACTCACCATCCAGGCCATTGGTTGTGTAGTTCCAGTCCTGGCTGAGGTGGCTGACCTCACCTTGCAGACGTCGTACGTTTTCCTGGGGCTGGTGCTGGGCTTTGTCGGCATGGTTTTTCTCTTTGTGCTCTACCTGAATCGAAATGGCATGAAGAAATGGATCATAGAAACGAGGGAGGCGTGCCAGGACGTTCTGGAGGGCTATCACTACCGGTACGAGATAGACTCTGACCCTCGGTTGGGTCACATTGCGGCCGGCGGTAGCAGGTCACAAAGGCATTTGGGACAAGAGCTGTCCCAACAGCTGCCAAATGACACGTGCATAGTCCAATCCCCAACAGAAACACAAGTCAAACCAGTGGCAACCTCTCCTCCAGTAAACTCATGATCTTGGAGTTTCACTGAAAGAATAAAAAATACAAGTGCATTTTTTTTAATTAATTAGGATACCATCCAATGATTTATTTAGTTTGCAACTTCAGTTCAAAAAGTAAAACTCACATTCATTGCCAAGAGTTAAATGTGTTGAGGGGTTATTTGTTTAATTTTTTATAACTATGAAAAGTGTTAACTTGACAGGTTTCCACAGTCAGCATAAACTACAGAAAGGTCACTGCAAGAGAAGATGGCTGCTTTGTCCTAGCAAGTCAAATTCTGGAGAAGCAACAGGGATAACAGCAGCACTCTTTTTCGTAAATAAAGAAAGTACATTTTATATTTCATTTGAAAGTCAAGGTCCCAGAACGAAGAGAGGAGAGGATTGCTGCATTGTTGCAATAATTCATGCAAAAACAGCCCCAACATAGCCTTGAGTGGATATACTGTACAGTACACGAAGAATCTTTATGAAGCCAAGATTTCTGTATAAAAAAAATGTTTTGGTTTTTTTTTTTGTTAATGTTATGTAATTTTCCAATTTTCTGAGAAATTGACTTTTGGGTTTTAACTAGCCGTAAATAATAATCATCAAAATTAAAAGAAATAGATGATTGAAATCTACCACTTGGTGTGTAAAGTACCTGTAGAGTTGCACTCTTTAAGTTAAATTATTTAAATAACCTAAAAATATATATGGAGAGGTGTTCTTTTAGAATTTCAGAATATTTGTACTTGCTGTGTATCCTTTAAACTTCACCGTAAAAAGTGCCTTTGTGTTTTCTTAGGCACGTGAAAATAATCTCTAGATAGTTTCTGCTTTTTAGATAAATGCTCTTGGTTTTAGTCATTGTTTACTAGTTACTCATAACCTCACACATTTGGAAACTCCACTACAGATAGCGTTTATGGCAGCTCAGAAGCATGGAAAATGCATGAAACAGCATAAAGTATTAAAATATGTCTTATATTATTAATACTGTTGTAAAGTTTCGAAACAAAAAGTTCTCAGATGACATATTTTGTTGCGTTTGTCTTTGTTGCTTCACACGTAGCACAACATGTTATATGAAATACATATTTCTGTTGAAAATAAAACATTTATTTATATTTAATTTCAACGCTCCCTTATTGTGACTGGAGTCCAGAATGGAGATCTATGGAAAACCATTTGTTTTCCTCCATGTGGCATGTCCCCACTGTTTCTGCTCAAAGAGTGTGTGATTAAGTGTCTGCATTCAGTGGAAATAGGACAAAATGAAAGATGTTGGTTAGAAACACACCTGCTGGCTCTGCAGCTGTGCGCCCCTGTGAGCATACCAGGCCTGCCTTGTATGTGTGCGCATTAATTACAACGGTGGTTTCCAAAGTTCCTCTGCTCCTGGCCTACAAAATAGTAGTTGCCAAGGCTTGTGACCCAGTCGACTGAAGAATACAAATATTGATAATAACCAGCAGGATGGATAATTGCAACACTAATAGCTTCTACAGAGCTTCCATCGTACCTGGAACTGGTGTTTCTATCACTTTTATACAGACCCTCACAAACGTTTTCATACAACTTTATTTCCTCACATTTTTCACTTTAAAACCATAATTGTGTTAGTTTTATTTTTTCTGTTTGCAAGAAAGCTGAAGTAGGTGAACAATCTTCGTCCTGGCTAAAATGCTAAAACAAACACAAAGCTAGTGTTGTGCATGAAGGTGGAATACATTTCTGTTGTTTTTTTTTTCTTTTTCACTTATCAATGCCGGGTTTTTTGAGATGTACTTGAAGGAAATGCCGCTTACCCTGACGTCTTTTAAAGGTACCATAATCATGGTTGAACAAAAGATTTACACATACCTTCCAGGTAGAAACTTTGGATATTTCATACAGGAAGTGACGCAGCGTTTTCCTTCAAGGCACACACTAAGTGACTGCTGAGTGTGTGTGTGTACGTGTCCGTGAGGTGGAGATGACGTTAAGGTAGGCCTATCCATTTCCCTCCGCTATAAACTTGACTATGTCGCCTTTAACCCTCCAAACTAAAAGATCAAACAAAGATTTCACTGCAATGATCAAAATTATATTAATTTGATTTTGAAGTTATATTAATTGAATCTTTTTTTCTTTCTTTTTTTCAGAAAAGGAGATAACAAAGGAAATAAAGAAATTTTTTTTTGGCTATTTCGCAAATATGTGTTGACTGTAAGCCATTGTAATTTCGGATCAGACAGTGGCGGTTATGTACTACATCGTCTGCAACCACAACATTGGCCACAACACTCATCTTGGATCTTTTTGCTTTTTATAACAAATGCTCATGAGAACCATTTAGATAGTGTAAATAGAGATTAAACATTTTTTTCTTTTGTTTCTTTGTTTTAATTTTCTTTCTTGTGAAATTTATTGTTCCGTTTTTTTTTTTTTTTTGTCATTTGACCTTTTTTTTTTTTTTTTCTTGCTCTGTACCTAAACATCCGCCTCAGGTGACGTCAGCACGCACCTGTGGGTGGGTCCCCTGCTGCGGTATTAGCTGTAGCCGCAGGTGATAGCCAAGTACTGGGAAACGCTCGGCAGCTCCGGGGACTCGCTTTTTCTGTTTTTTTGACCAGAAGAGACTGTTTGGATGTGCTGGGTGATCTCGTTCGGTGGCGGCGCCGGACTCCGGGCTTCGACTTTACCGAGTTTCTCTCTTGCTGGATGAGACGGTGTCTCACCTGGAAGTCCCCGGTCCTGTCGACACTCCGTCCCAGTTTCAGGCGCTAGCAGCAGGAGCTGCGTCGGTGTGAGACTTCCGCGGTTCACTCGCCAGCGAGCACAACCACAACTATTTCTGCTTATGCGGTAAGTGGAAGCTTTGCAAGTGAAATGAGAAGCAGTTACGTTTAAACGGGGATTGGCACTGATTGCACAGATAGTCTGGACCTACAGGGAACACCCCAAAAACTTCTGTGAAGGCAGCAATCAGCGCACCCTGTTGTAGTCGTATAGTTGTTGTTTTTTTTTTTGTTTTTTTTTGAACTGCTTGATTTACCAGATCTCTGAGAGCTTAGTGCTTAAAACTCTGGAGTTTTAGTCTTCAAATAAATGAATTATTGCATACATAAAAGTGCAAAACAGTGGAAGAAGCATGCAAACGAGTACACCAGGAATTGCTAAGCTAATAAAAAGAAATAATATTTATTAGACAACCAGAATGAGATGTAGAACTATTGGAGCTAACTAGAAGCATCTCTCACATATAAATGATGTAAAATACACACATAAACAGTGTACTTAAACATAACAGCAAATAAGGCATTTGTTTTATTTGTAATGAAAAGTAGTTATATAATATGCAGTACAATATAAACAAGTATAAAAGTAAAAGGAGACTTTAGCTATTAAGATTAATTTAAAAGTACAGTATCAAATAAAAACATGACTTTTTTTATAACAGATAAAAACGAAAATCTAATATGCAAAGTAATGCCCTTTGACACATTTTTATTGCAATGTGTCAAAATCTAAATAAATGTGTCAAAATCTAAATAAATAGATTTATTTATTCAAAATAAGTCTATTTTGAATAGATTTATTCAAAATTTACTCATTTTTGAATAAATCTAAAGAGTTGCAAAAACAAACCTGAAACGCAATACGATCAAAAAAGTAATATATTAAAATTGACAGAACAAAAATCGAACACACTGAATAATGTGCTGCAAGTCTTAAGACAAATAAAGATGAAATAAAAGGACATTTTACATAAAATGAAATCAAAAGCATCAAATATATTACATCAAGTTAATCACATTCATAGTATGTTAAAACTGCAATCAAAAATATAGAATACAAAAGACTAAATATTGTACAAAATGCATAATTAAGAAAACGTAATGGCTTCACCAAAGACTGGTACAAAGTAAAACAAAACAAGCAAAAACATAAAAATGTTAAAACCCAATAACAGTCTTTAACCATAAAACATATAAATAAAAACATACATTGTTTATTCATGATAAAAATCAAAGTTGGTTGTATTCAAATCAAAATGCAGTGTTTAAATAAACTATTTTGGTTACACAGAGTATCAACACAGTTAGTATTTCTATTTGATCATAGCACAAATATATAATGAGATTGAAGCTCTGCTCTAAAGGTTCCTTCTCAGTTATATAAAGGAGTAATGTCCACTAACTTGCCCGGCTCCCTTCCCCTCTGCAGGTCCCGGGCGTTTTGAGCCATGCCTGGCCACAGCTCAGGGGCTCCCCAGACGTCCCGCCACTCAAAGCACCACACCTCCACCTCCCAGGGCAACCACAAACCAAGTCGAACTATATACAGGGAGAGCACGGGCTTACTTGACCTCAAGGACCTTCATGGGGAACATTTCCGCGAGCACCACAACGACCACCCTCGGCATTCGGAGAACAAGAATGGCCCCAGTAAAAGATACCCACGAAACGGCACGGCCCGGGGCTCAGAGACTATAGGATTTATTCCAGGGTCGGCTGACAGCGCGCCGGCCAGCAGGCCCTCATGTGGCTCCTGCCCCTCTATGGGCTGGAGTGGCTGCAAGGCCCTGCTCTGCCGTATGCTCAATTGTGGCTGTTGTGGCAGCCGAGAGCCCTCTCTGCCCATTAACGAGAGCTCAACAGACCACCCACCCAAATCAGGTGGTGAGCCTTCTAACGGCATTGCTCTGACCAACCCAACCTGTGGTGTCTCCATGGAGCCCGGCAAGCCCACCAAATCTGCCAGGTTACCCACCAGCGAAAGTTTCCGTTACCAAGACGTTCGTTTTAGAGGCGAGATTGTAAATTATCCAGTGAATCCTTCCAAACGGACCCGTCCGCCCGCAAAAGGGGAAAGCCAGAGACCAATCAGCAACACCAGTCTGTTGTCCAACGACTGCTACGACTTGGACGATCCGTGCGACAGCACAGACGTTGACTCTCTTATCACCAAGAAGCTCTTGGAGCTGTACGCCTTCCATCAGATCGAAGAGCTCGCCAAGTGTACGTCTGATTCCTCTTTCTTCCGCAAGACGAACGAGATAAGCGACCTTATCTACAACATTGCCCAGAACTACAACTTGGAGGAGCAGGAGGCTGAGTGCAAGCTGGTGCACGGGGTCATCCGCATCAGCACAAGAAAGGCCAAGAAGAAGGCCAGCCACCAGTCGACGGGGCAGCGTCCTAACGGCAGGAACGACGGGACTCTGCCCGATAGCGGCAACGAGACCATGACCCAAACCTTCATGAGCAGTGATTGTAAGGAAATGGCAACACATGTTTTTGTTGTAGTTGTATTAAAAAAAAATTGCTGCAAAGATTTATGATTCATTTAGGTATTTTGCAGCCTGGAGGTTGCAGAATACCAAATATTGGAAACATCTGACCTGTCGTCTCCCAGTGACTCATAGTCTGTTGGAACGTTGCAGTCTTTGTTTAGTTCAGAGTTGTAAGCCTCAACACACTAGACATTTTGCAGGCAATGGCCTATTAACAATCAGTTAATCTGGGGCAAGTTGAAACATGTGCACATGTTTTACCAAAACAATGAAGTAGCAGATGACCAGATTATTTCTACCTCTTCAACCCATAGCAACACTGCTGGTTGCACCCTGTCCGCTTGTCTTCATGGTGTCCATCTGGTTTCTCTTCGCAGTTCCTGAGGTGAAAGTGTCTGAGCAAACGCCTTCAGATGAGCTGGCGAGGAAAATGAGACAATACGGTTCAAGAAGTGAGTACATTTGGGGAATTTTCCACCGGCACATAGACGCTTGTGTGACATTTTTTATTTTTTTCCTTGTTTGTTTTTGGTGGGGGTGTTAAAAGCTATCAGGATCTAAAATTATTCACTTACAGTTTTCAACTGTTCTGATCTTAGAGGGATAATTTCCCCCGGTCTGTGTGACCCATTGTGGCCATTGCAGCTGTAGGCATCTTCTCAACTTCTCCCTCTTTTTTTTTTCCAGTAACACACCTCACCTTACATAGCAAAGTGTTGCATTCCTGCCCTTTTCTTCACATATTACAATTCTCGGTTGGTGAAAAGCTACCCCCCCCCCCATGCTGTTGAACGCCTACCTCATCTGCCTTGTTCTTTTTCCCCCCCTCCAGCTCTGTAGTCATGCTACACAATCTGCTTAAGCAGCAGATTAAGCCATATTAAATACACGTCCCCTGATTTATTATGTCATTTTAGCAAACAACTAGGGTTACAAATGGATTACGGTGCAACAGGCTCTGTTTTTCCCCCTCCCTCCTCGCTCTTATGTGAAGAGGTTGCTAAAGGGACTGGGTGTCCTGTTACATGTCTTTGAATGAGGGTACAGCACATTGTGTTTCCATAACTTTCACAGTGAGGCCTGGGAATGGATCAGCGGCTTGGGTTAAACTCAGTGCCCCTTAGCCCTTTGATGCTAATATACAGTGACTGCTGAAGTATTCGTACCTTTTGAACATGTACGTTTTGTCACAGCCACAAACCTCAGTGGGTTATATGTGAGAAAGTGGTCCATGGAAACATCATGCTGTTGGGACGCAGGGAAGCTGAATGGATGCAGCTAAATGTAAATCCAATGTTCTAAATTTATAATCTGGTCAAGAGTAGCATTGAGAAGAGAAGTAGGGGTCTGGTGGAGCTTCACAGGTTCAAAACTCAGGTTTTGAAGGACAGATTTCACAAGTCTGGCCTTTATGCAAGAGTGTCCTGAATAAAGAATTTGTAAGCCACACTAAAAAGTCCCATTTATGGTTTTTCACATGCCTCGTAGAAGAATGTTGTCAAATGACGCCATTTTTTGTTTGGTTTAGATAAAGCTTTTATTCTGGCAGTGTTTGACATGGTAGTGAGCTGATTTAGTAATAAATTGTAAATAGATTCAGGTTTCAATTATGACACTTAAGGTTTTTTGCTTGCTCTGTGGTCATTAGATCAGTGGAGTTTGGTTGTATACTGATTCAGTGACTTTATTAAACGATGACAAAGTGGGGACATAAAAATACAAAGTTATGTGTGATCAGCACAGATAATATAGATGTTGTATAAGCCCACCCTCCGAGTTCGGAGGCTTATGTAGATGTTGAGAAACGGTGGCATAAGGATGGAGCCTTGAGGAGCCCCAGATTTGTTATTTATTTTTCATTATCTAATGACACAAAGCCATTAGGTTAAATAAGACCTGATCCAGTTTTGGACAATCTCACCAACTTTCCAATCAATCAATCTGTTTCCTATGATAAGATGTGCCAACTTCTATAATCAGAAGTTTTGCATGCATTGCTTTTAAGAGGTTTTATCGTTGAAAAACCTTTATCAGTGTGATGTCAGTGCTGTGGTGATCCAGATGAAGCTTTTTTTTTAAAGATGTTTGATCACTGACATTTGTAGCCTCTGTTTATAATTCTCCATCTAAAGGCGAGTATTTAATATTCACAACATTTCAGGCGCATCACATCTTAAGGACAATTGTTTTGTTTTTTTGTTTTTTACTTGTGGGGAATATGAATTTTGGTACTTATATAATGTACAAAGTCTTTGCAGAATTAAAAGTTTATGAGGGAAAAGTCGTGACACATTGGTGAGCCTGTCAACAAGGGTAAATAATGTCTGGGTCTGAGCAGTCAGAGCTACAGTGGAATAGTTTGGATCAGATTAAAAGGAACTTATTTAAAAGTGTTAGACAAGTTAACTGTAGGGTTTGTAATTAATTAATCACATTTTAATTGAAAATCGCACATCGGCAAAATAAGCAACATTCTCTATTCAAAACCCAATTTTGCTGCTAAATTTTTGAATGAGCTCCACAACAAAGATATTGTTTTTAATCCGTTATTTAGTTTATTCGGCCGTCAGATTGGGGCAAAGTGTTATAGCTTCTCAATTTTCAAGTGGGAACCTTTGATCATTCATATAACTCCTTTGGGAAAAAAATTCCTCCGAAATGTGGAGTTTGGATGCTGTCGTTATTATTGGTTGTCTGAGTGCTGCTGTGTTTTTTTTTTTGTTTGTTTGTTTGTTTGTTTAGTTTTTTTTTTGCAGATGTTTTGCATTAAGATGATGGAACTTTAGTGATGGGCAAACCTTTTTTTTGTTGTGCAGCATCCGCACAGCAATAATCTTTTCCAGCGTCCCATCTGACAGTTATTTTGCAGTGACAGTTACATTTAGCTTTTAGCAAAATGTAATCTGCAGTGGGCCGAGAGAAGCAACTTTGTTGCCCATCACTGTTGTTTGCTGATGTCACTTGGGCGTCAGATTTATGGGCGTATGAGAAACACGCCAATGCATAGGTTCCACTTGAAACTTTTGCAATTAAAAAAACAAAAAAACAAAACTCCATTAATTATGTTAACATTTTTATCACGTTAAAAACTGTCGTTAATCAATCAAAACTAACACGTTAAAGTCCTGGCAATAGTTTAGATCAAAGCACATTTGTTGGCCTAGCCAAAGTCCAAACTTAAATCAAAGCGAGAATTTATGGCAAAACTTAACTTGCTCTTCATCCAGTCTGATGGAGCTTGAACTATTTTACAAAGACGATCAAAAATCTCAGTCTCTGGAGGCAGAACACGGAATGATGAGGTCAGTGGTAGTACAACTTTGTGGAGTTGAATACTATTGGTTTTTATTTGTCGATTTGTTTTTGCACAAAGTGTCACTCTGCTTCACAGCTTTGCTCTACTCTTAGTCTATCACATAAAATCGAAATGCAATAAGTTGAAATTTGTGGTTTGAAAATAAGTGGAAAAGTTCAGGAAATCCACTTTGTGCATTTATTCATCTGTATTAATTTCTCCTCCCCTACTTTCTCTTCTAGCATATTCCTCCAGCACTTCCACAGCCTTCTCTCCCTACCAGCACGACACCGGGACAAACTCTTCAGGAGCTCCTCTGCTGATTTGAAACGCTGCGCAGAGAATCAAATGTCAATATGCTGACAAATTATGTAGCTTCCTTTCATTTATACTGTTACTGAGCAGAGCACCTTTATCCTACATGGGTATAGTTCTCCTTTCATTGGTCAAAAATATTTTTTTTATCTTTCTTTTAAAAATGACCAACAGAGGAGCTTTTCTTCTTATTATTATTTTGTCATTGTCTCATGGCAGAGGGATGTAAGTGTTTTGTTTTTTATCAACGCAGTGTTTTAGGTTTAGACGGTAAAGGCTCAGCATTCAGGAGGCCAGAGCATCGAGGCTCACTGCAGGACAGAACCGTCCTCATTCTTGTCTTTGTTTTTGTTTGTACAAGCTGTCTTATTCTGCATGTACAGCTTAATGTCTCCTACCATTTCGCTCGACTGCTGAGGGACACTTTGGTTTGTTTCACCCGCAGACTGCATTGTTAAAAGCCATATTTTGATGTACATATTAAGTCAATGTTACTCTGTAACCGTTTGAATTTGTTTGTTTTTTTGTTTTTTTTATACGATACAATTCATGTTTTGATACAATTCATGTTTTGAACAAAATAAAAATTTCAGTCATTGTTTTTAAGCCTGTTGTTTTACTAAACGTGTTGCTGATATGCAGCACATACTGCCTTTCTATTATCAGCAACACAGCAGAAAATGAAGACCAAACCGAAATTTGCTCGTAACAACTTCCTCAGTTTCAGCGTTTGTTTTCTGAAACTGAGGAAAATGTTTCTGTAAAGTTTTCTCCCTGGCCCGCTTTTTCTTCATCTCTGGGATTGTTGTCAGGCTCACCTCCCCGAGGTCAGTGTTGCAGCAGGCAGGGTTTTTCCGCCCTCAGCAAAAGACGGAACTCGTTTGGCTGGTTCTGACTCAAGGGAAATAAAATCCAGGGGTTTGTCTTTGTCATTTATTGCAAAATGAAGACGGAGCACGGAAAACCAACCCGATTTCAGGAATCCGTCCCAATTATGTTTGGTGTCTAACAAATACTTTTTTTGCTCTGAAAATTTTAGATTCTGGTGTTCTTTTATGACCGAGGCCAAAAAAAAACACAATTTTGTTCTAAGGCTAAATCTGTTAGCTGCTGGTATTTACGACCATTTTGCGTCTTGTGTTGTAAAACAGGACATCTGTCAGACTGCATAATAAAACTGCTCCTGAACATTCTTTTGATTTCCCTTGGAAGCAGATGAGAAGAGTTTTTGGTTGAGTCATGTAGATGCAATGCTTACTCCACAAAGCTTAAACACAACATGTAATTATCTCTGTTTTCTGTGCCTGAATTCAAGCTTTTCAGGCTTTTTTTTTTTCTTTTTTCTTTCCCCCTTTCTGTTTGTGTTGCAGTTTTCCTGCATAACCCCATTTCCTCTGGCTCACTGCCCCCGCCGGCACATTCCTGTTTTACCTGCACAGGTTGTCATGTAAAGACACACAGTTTCACAACCTGCATACCAAACAGTGAGATGAGCAAGGACTAAGTAGGCCTGTTCCTTATAAATCACAGCATTCACACTGTTGGGACTTTTTACGACCGTGTTTTCCTGTCGACTGTTACATATCGTTCCTGACTTTCGCAGATTAAATTGGGGGGTGAGGGGGGGCAGTTGACACTATTCAGAAGGAGAGTAAATTAAAGAGCGGTTTTCAGAAAACTACTTGCTGGGACAAAAAAAGGTTCCATCATTTTCCATGAGAGGGAGACACAGGACCATTGTTGAAGTTGCTGCAATAACCACGTGCCTTATTGTGAAGTGGAAGGAAAGTAGTAGGAGGTTTTCAATATTATTTAGCAAATAAAATCTGAAAAGTGCACTTTGCATTCAGCCCCCATTTGATATAATACTCTTAAATATACAAATTTGGCCAGAAGAAAACCATAACCAGCTCCATGTGTTTTTTTTTTTTTTTTGCCACAAGCCATGCAGGGGACGCAGCAGACACAGAAGAAGCAGCTTTGGTCAGCAGAAGCCAAATTATTTGTGGTAAACTAACGCAACACACCAACCTGAACACACCCATCCACATAAAACATGTTACTGAGGCTGCAAAAGACTCGCAACTGGGGCAGAGGTTGAAGCTCCAGTCGGACGATGATCCTAAACACTCAGCTGTGATAGAATGGTTCGTATCACAGCTTATTCATGTGTTAAACTGGTGCTGTCAAAGTCTAGACCTAAGTCCAGTTAAGAATATGTTGCAAGACTTTAAAAAGGTGATGTGATGTTCACAGATTTGAACTTTTTTGAAACTTTTGAGCTGTTCTGCAGAGAAGAGTGCAGGAAACATTCAGTCTTGTGCAAATCTTCTTGGAGTTTTGTCGCCTCAAACGGATTTCCAGATGTTTTGAAAGGCTGTACTAATTCATGTCACACTTTTTGTGGGTTTTTTTTTTATGAGCAACTAACGTAAAAGACCACATATTATTTTCCTTCCTCTTCGTAATTATGCACTACTTTGTGTTGTTTTGTCACTCTAAAGTTTATGGTTATAGCATGTGGTTTCAAGCGGGGTGATTCATTTTGCAGGGTAATGTGCACGTTTTCAGGCTTAGAGATGGAAACACTGTTGTCCTAATCTTTCACCATTTCATGTTTTGCCCTGTCTTTACGGTGTGACGCCTGTTTAACGGGCTGAGGCCTGATATTTACTCTGAATCTTACAGTTTTAATTTGTTACAATTTTCCCAGATGGTCTAAAGAAGCGGCGTGAAAACGTTCAGATTCGTGCTTTTGGACACACTTGGAAGAATTTTTGAAACGTTTTTGTTGTGCAATAGTTGAGCTCAACATGTCAGAAATGATGGGTCTGAGAGTGAAGGGGTGAGGGTGTCATGGCGACCAATGAGTCACTAGTGAATTCATGTACAAAAATATATTTATTTCAAGTTTTCATTTGAAGCAAACAACACTTATATACAACAACGGAGCAACAGAAAAGGTCAAGTATACTCTGGAAAGACGACGCTTTCTTCTTAGTGGAGGATTTCTGCTTAATCTGGACTAAAGTGACCTCAGCTTCTTGGAAAAATGGAAGCAAATCCTAATCCCGTGTAGAAAAATAACAGTTTCTCTTGCCGATTTTTTTTTTTTTGGGGGGGGGGGGGGGGGGGGGGGGGGGGGGGGGGGGGGGGGGGGTGAAAAAAAAAAAAAAAAAAAAAAAAAAAAAAAAA
>CAEGAE010012197.1:0-34948 GCA_903067095.1 Girardinus metallicus | reverse complement strand
TATGTGTCATTTTAAAAAAAAAAAAAAAATATATATATATATATATATATATATATATATATATATATAGCAGCCAGTTGGAGGAAAGGTTGGAAAAATAGATTTTTCATTCATTTGTTATAACGATGCCACACACACAAAGAAGTCCAAATGGGAAGCTTCCCGTTTTCTAGTCCATCCATGTTTATATTCATTTGAAGAATTATGAATATCTGTCATGTAACTGTTTGCATTCGTCTCTGCCACGATATTTAATGAACAGTCTTATTCTTGTGTGATTTTGATTTCATTTATTGATCAACTTAAACATTTTTAAACTAGCAATGACTAACAAAGGTGCAGCATAAATATAAAATATTTCTACTGTGATGCGGAACTGAGTCATTCATAAAAACTTAACAGATAAGCTCAGTCACCTGAACAAAAGCAAATACCAAGGTGCAGTAATTGGAAAAATATTAAATGTATTTTTTATTATTCAAAGGTTAAAATAGCTGCTTGGAACAGAAACATGACTGGTTGTTTTCTGCTAGTGTTTGTATATGATGCTTCATATTATAAATTCAAATGACTTGTATGATGGTTGACTTATATTCACAGAAAAAAAATGCACAACTAATGTCATGGATTTACTTTAGTATAGGTACAGAAAATGTGAATCAAAACTTTATCAGGTTTGATTCCCTTTGTAATATTTCTTCCTGATTCACAAACTTCTAATTTCCTTGTTTTGATTCTGAAACCGATGTGCCGTTTTGATAAAAATGCCTTTAATGAGGGTGTGCATTTATGGCTGTGCAAAACACAATCAGAAACAGAATAAATGTGATCACCTACCATAAACAGCTGTACGTCATTACTGAAGTCTTCATTTTCTCTCGCCTTCTGTCCACAATGTTGCAAAACGAGTCAGGTTCATCCCAGAGTCTCCTCGCTGGTTGCTTTCCCAGGGTAGGATCGAGGAAGCCGAGGTCATCGTCCGGAACGCTGCCAAGATGAACAGGATTGAATCTCCACCCGTCATCTTTAGACCTCTAAAGGTCAGAGCATTAAACACCCACCATTATGTGAACTTCAACCAAATAGCTTTAGAGTTGACTCCATCTGGACCTTGTTAAGTCCTGCTACATTTTACAGGTAAGCTGTAATATTTGGCTTCTGTGCCTTTGCATTCCCGTGTATACAGTGCTGTGGCAAGCAGACATTTTGTCCAGTAACAGCCACATGTTATAAAAATGAAATGTAGGACACAGGTTGCAATTTGGAATATGGTGTCATGCAATATTTATATATATATATTTTTAAAATGTTTACAGGTGAACCCACAGCAACAACACAGTTCTTTACAAGTTTTAAAGCAAACCCATAGTGTATTAGTCACTGTATGTTAAAAAATTATTTTTGTAGCTGAGAAATTTTGCCTTCAGAAAATATTTCCTGCCGGGTCTCAGCATTGTGCCTAAACTTGAAAAAGAATGAACAACAAATAATGAATAATAGTTTCCTCTGTGGAGACACTGTCCTTCATTTTCCTTCTTATAAAAAAATACTGGTAGACCCTCGGCAGGGTTCCAAGAGTTTGATAAAAGTTAGTTAAAGCATATTGTAAGTACTTTTTGTTCTCAAGGAAGATGCAAAAACAAGATGTTGTAGAATTGCTTCTCTGGTTGTTCAAGCTGTGAGAAAAACGTTGCCACTTTCGGCAGATTTGGAAAAAGTCCAACCTTCAACTGCTGCAGGTGTGCCAAAAGACTGCTAATCAATCACTCTAATTACTTTGTTTCTATGCTGTCATTGCTACTTTCTAAACATTTGTTGTTCCTGCTTTCTCACAGAATGAAGGCAGGACTGAAGAGACGAGGGTGCACAACATCTGTGACCTTCTTCGCTCTCCAAACATCCGATGGCTCTCTGTCACGCTGTGGCTGGTCTGGTTAGTCTGACATTTTCTCAGCTGACATGTTGCTTAGCAACTATGCATAGAGCTAGTACGCTTTACACCCGTCATCGCAAACTGCATTCCTTGAAGGCAGAAGTCCTGCGACTTTTATTTGTGTCCGTTGTTCTACACACTTGAATTAAATGTCTAAATTGCTTCCCTAGCATGCCGTCAGCCAATAATGGAGCCAGGTGCTGAAGCAGAGAAACATCTAAAAGTTGCAGGACACGGCCCTTGACTGGAGTTTGAGATGATCTTTTTAAACAGACAAAAATTTAAACGAAATTCAGTCTTGCATGCACAGAACCAGTTTGTCTCTTAAAGCATCAAACTCAATACACCTCAGTCAGCTGAATGTAAACACACTTAATTGTCTTGATGCCTGTGGCGAAGATGAAAATTCTGGTTTTGACTAAAACCACAACATGCCTTTACGTGCTCTGATCCTGGAGTGGCTCATTATTTTATACTTTTATGAACCGACAGGTGTTGTGTTGTTCTTTCACAATACTACCTCATCATCCTGTAAGCCAGAACGTTAAGCATTATCAGGCAATTCAGTCCTGCAACTTTTAGATGTTTCTCTGCTAAATAGGTATTCCAAGACTTCTAGAAGTTACAATAGACATTAGAAAGTCCCTTAGCTTTTTTTTCTGGCTGCAAGCAAGGAAATGAACACAGTGATGTACTTGTGGACGTTCTCCACCTGTTCACCGGCTCACTGCAGTAAAGCTGCTATAGTTTCCCTTCAGTTACAAGTCAGACAAACTTGGTTGAATCATCTTTTGGTCGCAGTAAACAAAGGTAGTCATGCGATGCAACCTAAATGACCAGTACCTTTCACTCTTAAGATAAATGTGTGTTTGTCTATATTTAGTTATCTGAACGCATTCGATTCATTAAAAAGTGTTAGTATTGCAGAGATTTGTTTTAATTTCTTTGCATGTATAGATTAGTTGTCATTAAAAAACCCCGGGCCCCTATGTGCCACAACTTTGAGACCCAACCTTTCTTTAAAAACAGTAACTAAAATCACACAATTTCTCAACTATCATCTTTGATTTTTCCCAACCTTTCTTAATGCTTTGTTTTCCTAAACATTTCCATCCCTTGTGTCCCTCTTCACTAAATTCTTAATTCCTGGCACGCCTCACAATACATCAAATCCCTATGTACAGACATTTTTCATTATTACTTTATTTTGTAGTTAAAAACCTAAATCATTTGTGCTTCCGACAGGAACACCCTCACCATCGCCTACTACGCTCTTTCCCTGAACACGGCGAACCTCCATGGAAATCGGTTCCTCAACTGTTTCCTGTCTGCTGTGATCGAGATCCCAGCCTACGCTTTGTCGTGGGTCATGTTCCGCTGGTGTTCCAGACGACTCAGCCATTTCTCAGCACTTTTTGCAGGAGGATTCTTTATATTCATCATACAGTTCATACCAGGACGTACGACACCACAGCTTGTAAATCTACATCAAGCCTTCTGCGCCAGGATTACATATCTAACCCTGATCAGTTTTATATTAAATTTCCTGCAGACCTGGTTGCGCTGTCCATAACATTTGAGATGTTGGGGAAGTTTGCGGTGTCCACCGCCTTTGCCGTTGTGTACGCCTACACAGCAGAGCTGTACCCCACTGTGCTGAGGAACACGGCTGTCGGCGCCTGCTCCACGGCCTCTAGAATTGGCAGCATTATTGCTCCATACTTCATTTACTTACGTAAGTACTATCATATTCCCTGAGCCTTTGAGCAAAACAAAATAATTAATCCTTGAGTTAAGACGCCTTGAACTTTGTCTTATTGTGGAAGGTCAAAACTATGGGGCTTAAGAATATTTTATTCATCACATTTTTAAGCGTTCATGTGGATTCAGCCTTCTTTGATCTTAAATCCTGAATAAAGTCTAATAATTTACTTAATTGGAAACAGAGTTCACATAATTACACCTCAGTATATTTCCAGCTGTCCTGTGAAGGTGTCAGAGTTTAAGATAATATTAATGAACAAACATCATAAAGAACAAGGAACAAGCCAGAAGCAGAATTTGATTATAGAACAGCAGCTCAGTTGGTTCACTGGTTTTACTGGTTTAACCAGACTGTAACCTCCAGCAGTGACTGGAGCAGTTCCAGTTAGACTCCAGTCCTCAAGCCTCCTCACACTAATAAATCTTGGTTTGTTCTTGACGTCTCCAGATTTATTCCGACTGGGAATCAAAGATAAAACTATTTGCATGCAGGCAGAACTACAACAGGATGGAATATATCCAGGGTCAACATTTGAGATGTTTTTCAGCTTAAATACACCAAATCAAATAGTTTGGTCCTAAAAGTGGAACATCACAGTTGTTTGAGATCCATGCTTTAGATCACAAAATATTTGTGTTATCCCAAAAGAATGCGTTGAAGTTTATGGTTAGAACAACATGTTGTGTCAATATTGGTACAATCAGAAGCAAAGATATGTGGCTCACATATTTAGCATTAAACTTAAATAAGACTGCAGGGAAAGTGACAAACTGGAAAAGAAGAGCAGGATACTCAAAGCTCCAAAGTATTCTGGACTAAAACACTTTGGCATGTCTAGCTCACCTGCTGTTTCACTGAATGGACGACGTCCGACATCTCAGTCCTCCAACAGATTCAAGCAGCCGTCTATTGGGTGGAAAACTAAATCAGTTGTTTTAATAACATGGTTTCATTCGGAAGGTGGTGTTTGTTCACTGACTTTCTTCTTCTGCGGTTTTCCTCTGAATTTTTACAAACTTATCAGGCCCACAGCTGAAACTAATCAGACAAATTACGGGGCCTGCGCCTGCAGAAGGTGTCTGAGCTGCTTCAACATAAACATTAAAGCTCGAGTTCAGCTTCTGTCCTTACTGATTCTGACTTAAGAAACGTTCTGGGATCATAACAGTTACTTTTAATCAGATATGTAACTGTTCATTCAGACCTCCAGGTTGGCTGGGATTGTGAATAAAATCTGACTATGCAGGCAGATCCACCTTCATAGACACATTTTTGATCTATTTTGTCTTGATCTAAACTGTGTTTCTTTGCAACGTGGCAGAAAAATGACACATTTAGTTTAAAAAAAAAAGCCCTGCCAGAAATAAAAGCATACCTGAACTGACACACTTTATATTTGTAGATATGCTGTTTTACATTAGTTTTTAAATATTCAGATATTCTCTCCTCTGATGTTACACCACAGGAACCTACTCTGTGTCCCTGCCGTACATCGTAGTGGGAAGCCTCACAGCTTTGACTGGACTGCTGAGTCTGCTTCTCCCTGAGAGCTTCGGGATGCCCTTGCCCGACACCATCAGCCAAATGCAAAGCTTTCCTGGGTACAAAAAACTCCTGCACATCTACATTTAAAAAGCAGATTTTTCTTTACTAAAATATTTTATTTAATTTTGTGTATAAAGGTATGAGCTTTAAATTTCTCATGCACAAACACTTTAGGTGTTGGGAAGCGTAGCAGAAACTAAAAAGGAAACTGCTTCTACTTGCTTAACAAATGTTCTCAGCACCTCCTGCATGTAACTTGAAACGTTCTTAAACATATACACCCATCCATGCCTCAAATGTTTAGCACCTGTACAACATTCTGCTCTCAGTGTGGTGTAGTAATACAAAACAACAATAAAAAGCTCAAATGAGTTTCAAATTATACTGTCACATTTTTGACATGCCTTGCAGTTTCTTGTTTTTTTAATTGGTGTGTTTTTTTCTGCAGGCCAAAAATAAAAGCACAAAAATATTTATTACAGAAAGGAATAAGAAAAGATCAGTTCTCTGTATTGCTCTGTATAAAACATCCTAAAACTATGCATGAGGAAGGTAAATCATTTATTTACGAGCATTCAAGCTACTAACAACATGAGGCAGTCCAGATGGACTGCAGAAAGTTTAATGATGTAGAAAAGGAACTTGAAAACTAACAATGTTAGAGGTGGCACTTTTACACCTCTTTGGCAGGTCAGCCACAAAAAAATCTTTGCTATGAAAAAGCAGCTTGTCCAGAAAGTTAAGCGGAAGGAAGAGGTGTGATAGAGAAACATGCATAAGCACCAGGGATGACTTCAGGCTTGAGAGGATTGTGAAGCAAAGCCAAACACAAAAAGTTACATTGTCCACCATTTTATTGCAATTCAAGCTTCATAGACAAGTTTTACGAAATGCCGATTTAACTTCCCAGCAGATCTTTTGACACTATTATTATTTAAATGTCGGTGTCAGTAATCTGACTGAACAAACGTGCATTTATTTTATCTTCCAGATGTTGCCAGAAAAGACCTTACGTCCTCACCAAAACTAAAGAAGAGGAAAACGCTGCTGAAGAAAAGTCTCTGGCCAGACAGCTGTAAATTCTGTGGAGTAAAAACTGCACAGAAAAAAATGTAAAAGAACACAGATTCAGGAAATCTGCTGTTCTATACATGAACAGTGGGTTTACGTAAAGAGTCTCTAATTCTGAGGTTGCACTAGACGCTTTTGTTAAAAAAGACAAAAGAACAGCTCTTTCTAAATCCTTTCTCCTCTCTTTCTTTATATACATAGAGTACCCAACTGAATATGTTGTAGTGATGAACTCAGGGAGAACTAAGGATGATGTTTCCTTAAGTTCACAAATTTTAAGACACAGAAACTTTTCTTTAACATAAACAGCAATAAAACTATTGAGGAAGGTGGGATGTCCAACGTAATTCAGAAGAAATCACTTCTGGACGTGTTAAAAAACAGAATTTAAAGTTGAACCAGCAACATTCAGTCACAGAGGACTGTCTGGTAACACAACTGGTTCTGAGGCTTCAGTTTTTTGGATGCAGGGACATTTGGTCCTGTGGTGAAAAAAAGACAAGTGAGCAAAAGCAAGCTGAATTCATCATATGACACACACACACACCCCCACACACACAAACACGTTTCTGTGAAAGTTTGCCAACAGAATTGCAGCCAACATTTAGAGGTAGAGCAGCATGCTAATAGCTGTTTACGTCACACTTTGTGCTCCAGCGCCATCCACTGGTTGATTGTCGTCATTACATATTATCGACTGAGTGTGATGCAAATTTGTTAAGCTACAAATGTCTAAATAGAAAAGCAATTTTGTTATTTTTTTCAGTGTGTGTCTTTATGCCTCTGCTTGCCTGTCAGTTTGGTTTGAGGATTATAAACCCTGTTATAGTGAAAATGTAAGTCTCTGCATGTTGCAGCATGCTGCACTGTATTCTTGTGTGGAAGAACTGACCGAAATACAGTTGAAACCAGATATTTGCATATTTTTCTTCCTTTTGACATTAAGTAACTACGTTTAAAGCAGTTAGTCCGGTTTGCTTGTAATCAGTTTATTAAAGCTAAGATGAAGTCACAGCTGTTTTATACGTCCAAAAGGTAAATGCACAACAAGGAAGTGCACAACTTTCCAGCAAACTATTGTGAGACGCTGCTGGGAGTAAATCCAAGCCATGCAGTTTAAAGGCAGATCTACAAATAATAAGGTAATGTCAACTTTTGAATCTAAAGAAATGAAAATGTTGCCTTTGTGTTTTACATTATTTTGGTTTAAAATTCAAAATTTCAATTAAAACAAAACTTTCACTGTAACAAGTGATGTAACTGATTGAGTTACATCACTTTTTAAATAATTATTATATAATTTAGAAACAGTTTAAATTAGGTAAAAACCTGACTACATACCTTTGTCTTTCATGCATTTGTTCAAGGGTTTCAGGCAGTGGTTGCTTAAAAGTCTCTGGAAGCAAAAGAGCAACAAAGGCAGTAAGAGCTCCCAGAGAGCCAACAGTCACATAAGGCAAGGAGCTGAAGTATCCACCTGAGAAGAACAAGAGAGAAGAGTTAGCACTCAGATTCTTTCAATTCAGGTATTTCTAAGGGTTCAAACTCTCACCAAGACTTAACAGAAAAGGACTGATGCAACTTCCAATCCTGGAAACTGTGGTGGTTGTCCCTGTCGCGGTGTTCCTCAGGGATGTCGGGTAAATCTCTGTGGTGTAGGCGAACATCAGGGAGGCCCCAGTAGTGAAAGCGTACTTACCCACCATCTCCAGAGCAAGAGAAACACCAAAGAGATCTAACACAGGTAAATGGTGCTAAGTTTGTGGAATAAAACACATTTTAGGCGTGAATGTTTCTTACTTCAAAATATGAAACTACTAATTCTAACTTTTACAAAACATTTCTTAAACAGTGCTTTAGACCACCATAACCCCAACCACAACGTTTTGCTTACCTTCTGGCACCAGTAATAACATGAACAGCGGCAGGGATCCAAGGATCAACGTCCCAGAGACAGAAAGTCGTCTGGGCAGGAATCTGAGTGAGATCCAGCTGGATACGTATGCAGGGACCTCCACTGCTGCGGCGATGAAGCAGCTCACGTAGGGGTCAGCGTGGAGCTGGGCTGTGTTAAACGACAGACTGTAGTAGCCAGTCGTCATGGCGAAGCTGTGGAAAAGCAAATCTTGATTTATTTTTATATCGCATTTAAGCAGCGAAGCAGTTCAAAGTGCTTTACATCATAAAAACAGTAACGGATTATGAAATAATCAGTAATATGTTGATCAATGTTCCATTTACTGGTAATCAAAGACAACTCTAAACAGATGAGTTTTTAGCCCTGATTTAAAGGCTATAAAATGTCACTATGTGTCTGGAAAGAACACAATATCCCCCCTTTAAATATTTTTACCTGGAAAATTCACCTAATAGTTCCAATTTTATTATTATTATTATTATTATTATTCAAACATAGTGATCAAGTCAAGTCATTTATTTGAACTGCATATTTCTGCAACAAGACTAAATGTCTCTAAAGAACCGCTTATTTATTATTTTCCATAACATAAAGATGTCTACCGTATTTTCCACACTATAAGGTCCACTGGATTATGAGGCGCACTGTCTATGAATTGTCTATTTTCGATTTTTTCTCATTTATGAAGCGCACCGGACTGTAAGGCGCATTAAGCGAAACAAAACACTAACTCGGTCAGTCAAAGCACAGTATTACTTCGCTCCTGACACTGTAGCCGTAATGTAACTAAAACATTTCGACTGAGCTCAGAGTACCACACAAAATAGTTTCAAGGCCAGTAAGCACAACCAGAATTAATCAATTTTATTTCACTAGAGGGCGCTGTTTTGCCCCAGGACAATATAAAGGCGCACTGTCGTTTTTTGACCAAATGAAAGGTTTTAAAGTGCGCCTTATAGTCTGAGAGTTATGGTACTCACTACACCAAGCAGAGGATGAGAGTTGTGATTCTGATGCTGCTGTTCCTGAAAAGGTCCAACACGCTGCTTGGTTCCTTGTCAGATTTAGTCTCTTTAACCTGCAGAGACAGAAAACATAAGTTATGGAAGAGATTTTAAATTTAGCTTCTGTAAACATTCTCAATTTGAGATGATATTTACACATCTTCGCAAGTTTTCATCATGAGTGTTTGATTTCTGAAACTTTTACAATTGTTGAAAATCAGAAATTGTTCATTTGAAGCTCTCAGCTCAAAATTTAGAATAAATTGTCAACAGATTAGAATTAAAATCCAGCACTTTATTTGTCAGTGTAGATTTCTTGACGGCTGCACAGTGGCGCAGTTGGTAGAGCTGTTGCCTCGAACCCAGAACCTTCTGGGTTCGATTCCCAGCATGGGGCCTTTCTGGATGGAGTTGGCATGTTCTCCCTGTGAATGTGCTGGTTCTCTCCAGGTACCCTGGCTTCCGCCTACACTACACTCCAAAAACATGACGGTTAATTGGTCTCTTCAAGTTCTCCCCAGGTGTGTGTGCATGGTTGTTTGTCCTGTCTGTCTCTGGACAGACTGACGACCTGTCCAGGGTGAACCCAGCTGGAGAACGTTAGCTGGAAATGGGCACCAGCAACCCTCCCGACCCCACTAAAGGATAAGTGTGTACAGAAAATGGATTTCTTGACTTTGTTACAAGATTTAGTTTTAGCAGTTTCACACTTCAGAAAGTGTCAAAGAAAAAATACATTTAGTACTGGTCATTTTGCCCCATCGCTACTTCACACATATCACATAACTCATGCTTTTACATACTAAACAACTTGATAATTATTGCAAAATACCAATAGTGGGGTACAAACTGGAAAAGAGTAGAAAGAAACTCCAACTCGTTTAATTCAAAATTCAAATGAAGAAACTAGTTAATTTTTTCTATTCCTGTTGAAAGACAGGATTTCTGATTTGAACTATGTTTTAGAGTTTGAAGGGCAACTCACACTGTAAGTTTCAAAGATGACCGTTGGAGCTTGAACTTTGTTCCATCGAGCAGCTTTTCTGATTACAGCCTCGGCTTCCTCTACTCTGCCTCGAGAGAGAAGCCATCGAGGAGACTCTGGGAGAAGCCTGCTCATAATTAAACAATCCACAAACAGGATTAGGCAGGATAATTTCATTAAAATGCAATATGGTTTTCAAGATTTTCAAGTAACTTGTTATAAATACAATTTTAAGGCGTTTTCTTGAAACCTACCACCAGAGGGGGATGTAGGCCAGACAAGGGAGAGAGAGAGCCATGAGGAGAGATTTCCAGTCCCTCAAGAAGTAAGCGACAACAGGAAGCAGTATGTATCCAACAGCAAAGCCTAAGCATGTGCCCATAGATGAATAAAGGACACGTATGTTACCAGTCAAAACCTCAGCACCTACAAACCGAAAACAAGAAAACTATTTGGAACATGATAGAATATATAAAGAATTGTTTGTGTTAAAATCATATTCTGTACCAAGAACTAAAGCTGCAACAAAGTTGGATATTTGTCCCAGTCCATTGAAGAAGAGGAGAATGACAAACATGGTCCATGAGGTAGAAAAGACTTGAGCAAAAGTAAATGTTGTTTGTGCAGCCATGGTTGCAAATAGAATAGGTTTCCGTCCATACCTAGAGAAAGAAGGGAAGAAATATTTTATTTTAAGTCCTAATGCAAAAATTAAAGCAGAATAAACATTTTTCAAATATTTTTTTCAGCATAAAACATTTTAAACTAACACAGTAGGTGATTTCTACATCTGTGAGAACAGAATACTTCTGTGATAATTGTGTTTACTGAATCTTTTTGACCTTCAAATGTCTCAGCAGATAAAAATTAACATCCGAAAATGAAGCTTGTGAACAAACAAGAATAAAATGCACCTGAGTGTCTTTATTTGTTACATATTTGGTTAAAATATTTTTATTCTAGTAAAGTAAATTGTGCAGATTTTTTGATAATAAGACTAGTTCCACTTCTTTGTTATATTACTCAAGTAAAAGTAAGGGCTGCCAGGTCCCTGTATGACCGCTGTCACAGTCTAGTCCATATTGCCAGCAGTAAGTCGAGCTCGTTTCCGGTGAGAGTTGGACTCCGCCAGGGCTGCCATTTGTCACCGATTCTGCTCATTACTTTCATGGACAGAATTTCTAGGTGCAGCCAAGGTGTTGAGGGGATCCGTTTTGGTGACCTTAGGATCGCATCTCTGCTTTTTGCAGATGATGTGGTCCTGCTGGCTTCATCAGGTCGTGATCTGCAGCTCTCGCTGGATCGGTTCGCAGCCGAGTGTGAAGCGGCCAGGATGAGGATAAGTGCCTCCAAATCCGAGGCCATGGTCTTGAGCCAGAAAAGGGTAGAGTGCCTTCTCTGGGTCGGGGACGATGTCCTGCCCCAAGTGGAGGAGTTTAAGTATCTTGGGATCTTGTTCACGAATGAGGGAAGAAGGAAGCGGGAGATCGACAGGCGGATTGGTGCAGTGTCTGCAGTGAAGCGGGCGCTGTACCGGTCCATCGTGGTGAAGAGAGAGCTGAGCCAAAAAGCAAAGCTCTCGATTTACCGGTCGATCTGCATTCCCACCCTCATCTATGGTCATGAGCTTTGGGTCATGACCGAAAGAACGAGATCGCGGATACAAGCGGCCAAAATGGGTTTTCGCCGTAGGGTGGCTGGGCTCTCCCTTAGAGATAGGGTGAGAAGCTCGGTCATCTGGGACCGAGTAGAGTAGAGCCGCTGCTCCTCCACATCGAGAGGAGCCAGTTGAGGTGGCTCAGGCATCTGGACGCCTTCCTGGTGAGGTGTTCCGGGCATGTCCCACCGGGAGGAGGCCCAGGACACGCTGGAGGGACTTTGTTTCTCGGCTGGCCTGGGAACGCCTTGGGATTCCCCCGGAAGAGCTGGAAGTGGGTGGGGAGAGGGAAGTCTGGGCCTCCCTTCTTAAGCTGCTACCCCTACAACCCGACCCCAGATAAAGAGGAGGAAAATGGATGGATAAAAGTAAGAAATACAGTACAGCAAAACATTTCCGGGATGTAAACTTTTCCCCCAAAGTCTAACTGTAACTGAATAAAAGTACTTATTCAGTAAATATTTTTATTACTTACTGAATAAGTAAATAATACTTATTCACTAAGTGATAAGTTACCACCCATCTCTGCATTTAGCCTCATATCTACCAACTCTAAAGGCTTTCCTGTCCCTTCTGAAAAAATGCAAAAAATGCCACTATTACACGTTTTCCTTCTTGTTAATTTTTATTCACAAAGAGCATTTAGCATTTCAGCCAAAACATAAAATGTAGGTCTCATCTAACCAGAATCTCTCCTGCTTTGCACTACAATGTGTTTTAGGGTCTTTGTGATTCTTTTTCTATTCCATTGACCTCATACAAAGTTGTATTATACATGACATTTTATACAGATGGACTGTATTTACTATTTAGCTGACGATAGAAGACAGGTTTTTACATTGGATTTTTTAGGAGTAAAAAATCCAATGCCACACTTTTTTAAAATATATTTTTTACTTTTGTTGTGAAATATGAATGTACAATTTATGTATTAGTCTAACCACATATAAACCCAAGAAAACAAACTGATGTGTTTATGGGTTTCATCTGACAAAATGTGAAAATGAAGTATGAATATTTTTGACAGTTATTGTAATTAAACCCACTGAACTGTTTTAGGTGTCAGAGTGAGAAAGCCTCAAAAACCAGGAAGGTCAAAACAACCTTTTTAATCATATTTCAGAAACAGTCACTAAACAGGATATGCAAATCTGCTTATACGTTAAATAAAAGTTGCTCTACCTGTCTGACAGCTGTCCCGAGAAGAAGGATCCAACAAGAACTCCAATAAAGAAAACTGAAGTGGTAAACGGCTGCGCCCATTGGTCACTGCACACCAAGTCAAACTGAAAGATGGAATTTATTTAAATCCCAACATTGAACAAAATGATATAATCTCCGCTCAGTAAAGCTTCACATATTTCTTCCCATTTCCCGTTTGTTTTCCCTGCTGTTCATTTCCTAACGAGGTTCTAGTGAAGCATTAAAGTTCACTCAGATTTACAAACAACGCTTCACAAGAAGACTGTAGTTTATATCAAAATTTATTTAAGAAATCCTAAGAAACATCATTATTATCATTATGCTACGTACTATGAAACATTCCAACTAAAAATGAGTGAACTTTGTAGAACCGTCAGGTAAAGTGTGTCCCTGGCCCTTTGTGTTTGCACAACTTCATCATAAACAAATGAAAGAAGCTACAAACACAACCTGGGATTAACAAGACCAAAATGAAGGACAGATGATATAAACTTTAGACCATGCAAATAAAAACATTTGGTAAATAGCTAAGAAGTTGTTACTGTTAATGTTTTACATAATGTGCTCCAAACTGTAGGTGAGAAAGTTAGAACCCGTCTAAATCAGAATCTTGTCATTTTGAAACTGTCACCTTAAGTGACATGATGCTCAAATGTTTTTTTTATTTTTATTTTCAGTGGTGGATCATAATTTACAATCATGTCCTTGTGAAAACATTGACATTCATATTTTCCTCTTATGAAGGCGCTACATTTTGTTTTATTAGAGAGAGGTTATCTCCTCTTCCTGATGTGCAAAAGTTGCTTTGCTAAGATCAATTTTGAAGGTTTTCCTTCATATTTAAGCAGATATCTGATTGGTCAACACCAGTTAAACTCTTGCCTGTGACTATGAAAAAGAACTTAGTTATGTAGTTTTCCTTTTATTTTTCAAGAAGGGAATACATGAATTGACATAGTGTTTTATTTTGACACTCAAAGATGTTTGCCATGAAATCAGTCATTTCCAGTCATGCACAATTCACACGCTGATGAAGCTACTAACTGGACCGTAGCCACAGCTGCCCGGGGCAGCCTGGCAGTTATGGACTGGAATAACGTTGGAGATTTATTACGTTTTCTTACATTTTAGATTGTTCCAAGTAGCATTTGCCTGTATGTGTCCTTTCAGTGACAGACAAATAATTTCAGCAATCCAGTAAAGAACTCAGTATTCCTTCCTGCTTTGTCAGGACTTGTGAAATATTCCTGCTGCTTGCTTTTCTACTTATGCAATCTCTGCTTGAGCACACAATAAGGAAGGCAAGGAACATCTCATGAACAATATTTTGTATCTCCTTTAGTTTGGAAGTAGATTTTGAGGTTGAATATTGCTATCTTTTCATAAATACTGAGATTAAAGACTATGATAACAGATTGCTGATCTCAAACTGAGAGAACTGAAAGAGTGGATACTTAAGCATGTTTCATGTTACAGAACACAGCATGACAAACAAGAACGATAGAATGCCAAGGTGCTCTGTCTGAAGCTCAGATTCATCAGGAAACAAGTAGGCAAGACAAAAACCAGAAAAGAAATTGCATTCACCTCTGTCACTACAGTGGACAGGTAAATGTCTGTGCTGTAGCTCCAGCCGTCCACACATCGCTCCTCCTCCAGGTCAGCGAGGTCGATGTCTCTGTCAGGAATCAATCCTCGGTCAGAGAGATTCTGGACGACATCCAGTCTGTATCTGCTGCATCTGCTTAGTTCCTGTTTTCCATTCAGCACCTTAGAAACACAGAGGTAAAAGGTAAAGTTAAAGATAATTTTATTAATATAGCACATTTTCAGTAACAAGGCAATACAAAGTGCCTTACAGGATTTAAAAGGAAATACAAACAAAATAACAAACCAAAGGAAAGAGCAAAATAAGAAAAAGCTAATGGTAGATAAGTATGAGTAAGTAAGTGTCCTCTGGTCTAATTCCTTTTCTGGGTTGGGAGAATATGAGTCTAAAAAGTAGTTGCTAAGGTAGTTTTTCTGGATTCCAAGTTCTAATCCCTGTTCAGGGTTGCTAAATCAGTGTAAGTAAGTAAGTATCTTCTGGACTTCTGGGATGCTAGATAAGTATAAGTATTCTCTGGACTTTCTAAGTCTGCTCTAAATTTGTAAAAGTAATGAGTACTCTACAGTTTCTAAGTAATAATAACAACTAAATGTTCCTTTTTTGGAAGAATTTTTAATGGATTCTAAGTTCGTTCTAATTCCTCTTCTGGGTTGCAATAATAGGATTCTCTCTGCATCTAAATAGTGAGTACTCTACAGTTTATAAAATATAATGAGTGACTAATAAACTAGAGTCTCTGGATTCCAAGTTTGTTCTAATTGCTTTTCTGGGTTAAAAATAAGTAACTCCACAGTTTCTAACAAAATAAAATAAAACAGAGGAAAGGACACATTAGGGCAAATGGCAAAATTCAGACAAAACAATGGGCAAAACAGCGACATAAATGAGGGCAGTGACATCATAAGGCCATGAAACCACTTTGCTAAGCCTGTCGGCAGAAGTCTGATAAGATGTTGTTATCAAGGCATGTCCTTGGGAGCCCTCAGCTCCACAGCTCATGGATAACCGGGGTGAGGTGGGAAGGAGCGTTATGTTTACATTATCTTCAAGGAGATTGGAAATATGCAGCCCTTCCAAGGCAACACAGGGAAAACCGATTCAATACAGAATGTCTTAGGTCGGGTAGATTATAAATTTCAATCTTCCCTAAAGTCTCTCCGATACATCTCAGTTCCCAATTATCCACATTAGTTTGGTCGTTCCACTGAGCTGAAACTAGCAACTTCTCCAAGATCGATTCCATCCTGTTAGTGAGTTTTTGAGTCCTCAGCTGGACTACGAGTCTCAGCAAGACTCACATCCAACTTGCATCTCTGTTCACACCAGCAGTCTGAGTGTTTGCTAGTTCGGCTAAGTCCTTCACAAATTTGTTGATAAGCCAGGTATCCGCAAGCTCCAAACAGCAGAAATCCTGTTATCATGAATAAGTCCAGCGTGAATCCTGCTGGGTGTGTCCCCGCATGACAAGAGGGCTCTCCTGTGCCCAGTCTTCTCATCGAGAAAATTTGATCGATTGCACTGAGAGACTGGTTGACCAGATCCACAATTTGTAGATTTGGAGGATGTGCAAAGAAAAGCTCCAAAAATATAGAAAGAGACAGGACAAAAACAGAGCAAGCAGGGCAGGCATGGGCAGGGAGGGAGCAGAGGAAAAAAGCGTCTGAGAGCAAAAGAGGAAACGAAAGCAACATATGCCAAACATCCAGAGGTGTCAGATTAAATTACCTGTAAGAACTAAAACAGAACTTTACAATAACCTTAAAAACACAGAAAATCAACTACATGATGTGTAAAAAGTCTTACTTACTCACAGACAAAAATAAAATAAAATAAACAGGCTTCATTACTACTGCAAGTAAAACTTGTGGACTCCATCACCACCAATTTCTTTTACTTTTTAGGTTTTTGTTGCACTTAAGTGTGCCAGATTATGAAAAAGAAATTTTATATCAGATAAAGATTAGCACCTCAGAAATAATTTTTCTAAATAAAGTGGGGAAGCAAAGAAGACTTCCCCACTTTACCATTTGTGGATATCGGCTCTCTTTTAACCTTTAAAATGTTATTTTATAGGTTTAAAATAACATTAGACACTGATAGTGTGTCTAAAGGAATTCCTTAAAAAATAAATAATTGTCGTGGAGTGTTTGTTGGAGGACCCAAAATGCAAACAGGATAAAATAAAACCTACCAACAAAACCACAGGGAACACAGGGATACAGAGACAAAACATAAACAGGAATCTTGGGGAAAAAAGACAGCAGGAGGTTACGAGGAACTGGCAAGGAGGAACTCAGAATGAGTAGCTTAAATACTGGGGAGGTTGATTATTAAACAAAAGATCTGGGCTGATAAGCTAACGCTGAGCTAGCGGGTTGCAGGTGTGAGTGCAGGCACAGGGGGCGAGGGAGAGAGTGCACAGTGGAACAGGAAATAAACCTAACACTACAAAATAACTAAATAAACATTATTAAAGTAGAGTAACTAAGAATGACTAGAAACAAGAAATAAACGTAATTAAAAACACTAAGAAACACTGAACTAAAGGAAAACAGGAACAAGACACGTCTTATCAAAGTAAAAACAAAATACCAAACTAAAACAAATAGTAACGAATAATAAGTGGGACAAATACTTTTTCACATAGAGTGAAGTTGCTTCGGTGCCATTTCTCCCTTTTTGGATAAAATCATTACCTGAAAACAGCTCCTTGTACTCACTGATCAATTTTCTTTCATATGATTTATCTAAAACATTTATGCTTTAAAACAACACAAACACAAGAAACTTGTAAAAGAAAAAGCATTTTTTTTGTTACAGCAACTGTACAGTTACCTTCATGGAAGAAAAATTAATACACTAAAATTAAATCTTGTATATTCTAGGAACCTGGATGAGGTGACTTACTGTTTTTGGTATAATGCTTTCCCTCCACTCCTCTGAGAGATTGAGGTCCGGTACGAAGCAGTGGTGATCTGGTACATCAGTCAGAAAAACAAGATTGAAAGCACCAAATCCATTGGGGATAATGCTTGCACAAAGCAAAAAAAAGACGGCTTTTTGAAAACATCCCCACTGATCCAAAAAGGCAACAATCTCCTCATAATCTTTCATTCTTAACTCATTCTTTTCCTGATCCGTCTGCCAGTCTGGTCTCACCCCAAAGGTTAAATGCTACATATTCAAGCAGGCGACAGGTAAAAATTGTGCATATCATGAATAGTGTGGAAGTTCAATTGAACATGTAAGCTCTTGTAAAATCATGCATAGCTAGATATGCCAGTTCAAACAAGGATCCAGTGTAAGGATCCTTGTTTGAAGAGAAGGATTAGACCGATCAAAACGAGAAAGACAATTCTGATCTGGCAACACGTGATGCAGACGTGCTTAGTGGGTAGTTCCTAAAACATCGATTGGAAAACCTGCAGTTGCGACTGGTGGACAACAGCCAGGTAAGAGTCATGCAGAGCAACAAGAAGCAGACAGGAGGAGAAGAGTGTGGGCGGATCTGTTACCAGACCCGGAGGTCTGGCTCCGGGTCTGGTAGCCAAAAGATTCTAGGATAAAAAAAAAAAAAGTTGACAGTGGGCATGTAAGCTACGGATTAAAACCCATTTGAAATGTCGACTGCCTCATGTTTGACTTTTGACAAAGTTTCCTGAAAGTTACATCATCACACTGATTGAGCTCTCTAACAGAGGAAACAACTGAAGTATGACTGCAAAGTATTCACATCTTGCATCTTTTCACATTTCGTTACATCGTTGATATCGACACACATTATAGAACTATAATATTAATTATTGGTAAGAGCTTATTAATCCAGGTGCTAGTTATTCCAACTTATTCTAATTCTGAATGGTTGTCACCAGAGTGCTTTTCAGAGTGTTTAAGACAAAACCTTTCTTGTTAGTTTCCAGATTCAGGCCTTGACACCATCCAGTTTTACACGACTACACCTGTGATAATTCTCTTAACTTCACTGCTTAGTTTTTGCTCTAATATGCAACTGGATGTTTAATTACAAATCATATTAAGTCAGTAAAAATGACCACTTTCAATCTGCAAAACAATTTCAAGAATAGGCGGTAAAAATCACATGCACTGGAGCATAAGCACGAGTATCACAGCAAAGGCTGAAATGCTTACAGTTATTGATACGAGCTGCAGAATCCAAAGTGCCGGGTGTCACGCTCTCTGTGTGCTGCACCTCGCTCACTGGAACGCAGCAGCTCACACAAATCAGCATTGGCACTACATCTGTAAAAAGAGACGAACATTCCTCTGAGTCATTAAAATGACACAAACAAGGTACAGGCTGATACTTTTAAAAAAAACTTTCATTTTAATTTGTTGGGGAATAATTACTTGATGGAGTAGTGTTTCAGAACGTTCTGTAATGTTCTGTTTTGTCTTATTAATCAAACTTGATGATTGATTTATTGATCGGTTATCACTCATCACAACAAATACTCAAATAATGACAGCAAAACAAGAACTATGGCAGGGCTTTGAAGAGACATTTGGAGGGGCAGCGGCTCAAAGTTAAAAAGATTATCTTAAAACACTGTACAACAACATAGCAACAACCCATATTCATTTAGAATCTAATATTTAATTGGGTCATACTATATGATTGTCACCTTGTGGGGACAATGCAGAGCAAATTTAGTCTCTGTTTTCCCTGATAGGTGTAATGTTTCTGTTTCTGCTGCTGACAGTGCTGAAATGGTTAAAATGTAACACAGACCATTGATCGAAAACTTTAGCAGACATTTATTGAGAATAACAATAAAATTTTATTTAATGTGTTCAGCAGAGATAAAATAAAAAAAGAAATTGTACGTTTAGGATTTAATTAGGAAGTTTACTTTATGACTCATCTTGATAGTTTGATTGTTGTGTTACAATGGCTACAATATGGTGCTATCTGTAATCTTTGTGTTTGAGCTGAACTTGTTCTCAAACACATCACAGCAAATAATAGCCAATAATCAGTGACTGATTTTAAACTTGGCCAATTAACCTGGGCCCCCTCTCACAGACAAAATCTATATTTAGACACTGTTAGTGATGCTGAGGTTCTTAGTAGGAGAACAAGTGTATGTTGATGAACAGGGGCGGATCTACAGGGGTGGCAGTTGCCACCCTAACTGAAAGCCTTGCCACCCCTGTTGCCACCCCAGCTGGCGACTATGAGTTCAAGAAATAGTTGTGGCAAATCGGACATTAAGAGCATGAACCTCTTTTTTTTTTCCCGGAAACATTGAATGCAACTCAGCGTAACCTCCTGGTGCCTTCTGAGTAGCAGGAAGAATGAGAGAAGCTGCGAAGCCAGAGGGCAAGGCGGCAGCACTGATGTATGTCGGTGGATATGTTACCGGATTGGACATTACGTGACTTATCGTGCGCCACACGGGAATATCGGTGATCGGAAACATGTCACAATCACGCAACCTGAAAAAAGCATGCAATTGTTTTGCTGTTAGATAGCAAGGTCCAATGGTTTCACATTTAACAAGTGAGGAAACAGTTTTATTTAAAGAAAATATTGAGAAAATGACCAGTGGGTCAGTTATGCTAGTCTAACTGCTACTGACCAGGTGCTGTAGTCCGGTGTGTTTTGTTCTGACCAGGTGCTGTAGTCCGGTGTGTTTTGTTCTGACCAGGTGCTGTAGTCCGGTGTGTTTTGTTCCGCCGTAGTAAAATAAGGCGACCCACACACTAACTCCTGTGTTTTTAATCAACCACTGCTGTGTTCAGGTGAAATAATGACAACATAATGTAACGGGCTGAATGTTCTGTTCTGCTCTGGGAAAAGTGTGTGTTTTGGTGCTGATCCCCCCCTGATGGACTTGAACGTATCTCTGCTCAATCAGCTCGTTGAGCTGCTGTCGGACGATCACCATGGCAACGGATCAGCGCGTAGGGTAAGCCTGCACACAGAGCGATGAAAAGGCAGAATAGATGTCTGGTTTTACTCTTCACCTGTTTACCAGCGTTATTGTGCCTGTATTGTGGCGAACTGCAGCCGCTGCGACTTCTAAAAGTTAAACAAGCGACAAAAACTGAACCAATTTCCTCTTGTGTTCGTAGAACGTGGCGATATTTGTAACAGTCACCAAACTACGGCAACAGTTTCTGGTGAAAATGGAAGAGTTTCGTTGTTTTTACTGTACATTTACATGAAAATGGAGAATGTTTTCTCTGTCTACGGCACAGTGAGAGAACGGGCTCTTATGTAGAGTAAAATGACTGACCAGTATAAGGCCCTGTTTACGTGACAATGATCCAACGAAAGTGGAATTTTTGCTTCGTTTCTGTTAACACATTTACATGAAGACATTCTAATTACCATCTTTGTTTACGCAGTAACGGTACACATCGAAAAGGTGTAATGCTCTCGCCACGCCGCTAGTCGGTGCTAGGTTCTTTGAAGGTGAGTGCGCATGTATTTAAAAAACAAAAAGTTCTACTTGAAGGCACGTCGATTCGCGTTTCCCCCTCAGACACCGTTCCTCCAGATATCGGGGGAAAACGATACGGTTTTCCATTGCACCGTACAGTCACGATTTACTAATGTTGTTAATCAACAACGCACAGTCGCACCTCCCTTTGCCTTTCCTGACATACTTTAATTGTTTTTCTAACCATATAAAATGATCTTTGTGTATATTTAAACCTTCTGAATCAGAGGTGCTAATTCTTCATGAGCTCCAGGTATGTTAGATGTCTCTACAAACTGCTCCCCGTTCTGCTGGAAGTTAGAGAATGGATCAGTTTTGTTTAAAGTTAATGTATGCAAAATGCCACTGACACTATGAACCGCGTCTGTGCGGTCTGCTTAGGATTCACTACAAAGTTTGTAATTTTACAGTTCTTGAAGGTTCAGACCATGGAGACTCAGTCACGACTACGCCGAGTGAAAAAAACTGCACTCACTCTCCTAAAAATCCCCCTCCTCTTTCTGCTGCTCTACATCTTTATTTGCTCACTTGACATTATGAGCTCTGCCTTTCAACTTGCAGGAGGTAAGTTAAGCACATGGTTTCATTTACTGAAGGGACAGAAGACGAATTGATTTTTAAAACTGTAAAGTTTTCTTCTGTTTTCCGTTAATGTCTGCTTGTAGGCAGGGCAGCTGGGGAAATCTTCCAGAAAAACGCTGTCCTGTCTAACCCAGTGGCTGGAGTGGTGGTGGGGATTCTGGTGACAGTCTTGGTCCAGAGCTCTTCCACGTCAACCTCCATCACCGTCAGCTTTGTGTCCTCTGGTTGTGAGTAAGAATATTACTTTACTAATATTAGCAAATAGCTATATCTACAGAAACAGCAGCACGTGGCAAAACTCTGAAAATAGCCACCACATGTCGGCACTAGTGTTTATGTCAGTTTACATTCTTTCTGGTCTAATTGTCTCTCCAGTGCTGAATGTACAGTCAGCCATTCCCATTATCATGGGAGCCAACATCGGAACATCAGTCACCAACACTATTGTTGCTTTAATGCAGGCTGGAGACAGGGACGAGTTTGAAAGGTACCGTGTGTTTTCAATAGCATAACAAAATTACCCATAATTCATAGCAGAGGACAAACAAGTTTTCAAACAGTCGTTGAGTGAAGATAGGAAAACATTTAAACTGGCTGCTCATCTAGAACCATAATGGAGGCTATAAAAATGTAATGTTTGTTCAGGGAAAAACGTGTGACAGCAGCCAACACAGAGAAAAACACTTCTTTTATTAGCAAAGGAAGTAAACATGAGGAAAATGACACCAAAAATCACCAGCAGCTTCACCTTTCCTGATAGCTGATAACATACCAGCCAACTGCAGAACTATTTCGGAAAATGTTTGTTCTACTGAAACAGAGCCAAAGCAACTGCCACCCAAAATCACAGCAATGATATTAAATAATGTCACACTAAGTTATCCTGACGGTTTGAAAATTAAAGTAAACTGTAAAATTTTCCTTGCTGTCTGATTCATTTGGACTATAATCTCACAACTTGATGGCACTAATAGAGCATAGAAATATAAATATAATTGCTTCAAAACAAGGGATTGTTTTGAAGCATTTAAAATGTTATGAATGGATGTCTCTTTTGGGTCCAAGAATTATCATCCTGGATCAATTCGATTTTCCTGCTTTGATAACCTGGTTAATCTCTTCCAGGTGTGTGATAATGAACCCTAAACCATAAAAACTTATCTACTCTCATTGTTTCTGATCTCCACAGTTTAAAATAGGACAAAAAGCTCGATAGATGGAAAGAACCTCGTGTCGCCCTCCTGTAGCAGCTGTTTCTGTATATTCTTAGTGTTCTGGATGTTGTCCAGATTAGTGGACAGGAAGTTAGTTGATGTCCCACTGAAATCACTCAGCAGCTGTATTATGATCCCCCCCTTCCAGTCCTAAGGCCCAGTGTCCTGCATGTTTTATATTATGTTTCTTAATTTACTTATATTTGTTTATGTTAAATGTTGACATTATTCTTCTTTGCAGGGCATTTGCTGGGGCAACAGTTCATGACTGCTTTAACTGGTTGTCGGTTCTGGTGCTTCTCCCTCTGGAAGTCGTTACTGGAGTGTTAAGACACCTGTCACAGGCTGCAGTCAGCACCCTTCATCTGAGCGGCGGAGATGATGCGCCTGAACTTCTGAAAGTTCTCACTAAGCCGCTGACTAAGTTGGTAATCCAGGTAATGTGAAAGTTGCATTCCTTTCAGCCACGTTTAATGACGTGACTCACCCTCTCTTTTATTTCAACATAATCCTGCTACTCGGCAACTTCAAATATGTCTTGGCCACAAAATGAAGTCTGAGCATTTTCACAAAGTGAAAAACGCGTCCTTTGAAAACGTCACTCATTAAGAGATTTAGCATTTTCCTGGAGAGAACGGCTTACCTTTTAAACTGATTTCTGCACAATCATCCAGCAGCTGTGGGACTTTGGGAGCGGCATCAAGGCTTTGTGCTGCAGTAGATACTTGTCCCAACAAGAGACATAATATCCATCTGATGCTCCAGATTGAACAGAAAGAAACGGGTCAGAGTGGAAACTAATTTAGTCCAATGTTTCTTTTTTCTCTGACACACTTTACACCACGTTTAGTTCGAATGCTGGTTTAAGCTGAAGAAAAATACATTTTTGTTCAGACAAAACCATTATTTGCTTGTTATTTAGAACAGTCAATGAAAATTATTTTGTGCTTTACTTTAGATGAATAACGTGATTTAGTTTGGCTCATCAGCGTAATTATGAACTACACCAGGACTTCTGATATTTACTCATAGGGGTTTACGTTACACACTGTGATTAAATGCAAAAATCTGTACCTTAACTATTCTCAACCCTGAACGTCCTAGCCGTAGCTAAAACACAATGTTATTTTATTTGATTTAGTTGGATAAATCAGTGCTTACGGCGCTGGCCACAGAGGACCAAATTCAGAGCAACAAGAGTCTGGTGAAGCGTTGGTGTAAATCTGCTGTTATGAAGGTAGACAGCCGATTTTCTGGCCTTCTGTCTTGTTTGGTAAAATAAATTACTTTGTTTGTCCATAAATATGTAAAAGCTTGTGATAATATTGTTTTAATACTGTGTGAGAACCCATTATTACCACCTGCCTAACTCTGTTATTGTTAACAGGAGAACGAAACATTGTGGGGAGCACAGAGCCTTTCGGAAAAAACACAAAAATGTACGTCTGCACAAATATGAGTTCCTGTGTTTTTCATAAAACAATCAAGCATGAACCTGCACTGCAAAATACACAATGAGAGGAGTTTGTTTGTTTTTACTTCCACAAAGATTTCTTAGAAAATATCTCTATATCTTGTAACTGTGTACAGGTTTAAATCCCACGTCTCCGTCTCTCTGTCAGGTAAGCATCTGTTCGCGGACTCCTCTCTGTCAGACCTGGCCATCGGTCTCATCCTGCTGGTCTGCTCCTTGTTAGTCCTCTGTGGCAGCCTCATACTGATGGTCAAACTGTTGAACTCCCTGCTAAAGGGCCAAGTGGCAAATGTTATAAACAAAGTCATTAACACAGGTAAACCACCAAAGTTTATTCTGCTAATCAATGAGTCATTACACACAGAACTTATTGAAATAGGTTTGTGAAAAGTATGAGAGCTCAACCAAACATGTCATGACAGACAAAAGTCAGGATTTCTGGTTTCTTTCTCTTATTCTGTGCTGTCTTGCCTTTCAGATTTCCCTCCGCCCTTCACCTGGGTGACAGGTTATCTGGCTCTGTTAGCCGGGGCTGGCATGACATTTTTGATCCAGAGTAGTTCCGTCTTCACATCTGCCATTACACCACTCGTAGGTAAAAAAAAAGAAAAAGCCTTTTATCGTTCTCTTCCATCAAAATATACAATCATTCTTCAATCGTGACAAACTGACAGTAGCTTTGTGGAATGCTGTGTGTTTGTTGGTGAATGTATTTCAGTTGGTTAAAGATTTTATGAAATGTGATGTTAAATATTGCATTGTGGTTTGTCAGGGGTTGGTGTGATTAGTATCGAAAGGGCTTACCCTTTGACCCTGGGGTCCAACCTTGGAACCACGGGTACAGCTCTGTTAGCAGCCCTGGCTAGTCGTGCAGATAAGTTAGCTGCTGCCACACAGGTAAAAAAAAAAATCTGTTTTTGTCTCTATTCAGCCAGGTTTCCTCTGTCAGAAGTCAAATGTCATTGTGCTGATTTTGAAGAATCTCAACTAGTTGAAAATTAATAAGCATAAACTCCGCATTGCAAAGTTCAATCTTATGTATTGGAACAAAGTCAATCTGAATCATCCTCATTAAAATTCTGTTCTATTCTTTGTTTTAGGTTGCCTTGTGCCACCTTTTCTTCAACCTCTTCGGTATCCTCCTTTGGTATCCGATACCAGCCACTCGTTTACCCATCCGACTGGCCTCTGCACTCGGAAAGCGCACTGCCAGGTATGCTTTTAAATATTTTATATTTAATTAAAAACAAACCAAAAATCAACAGATGGTTTCATTACAAATAATGAAAAGAAATGCTAAGCAAATGAAATGTTTATAGGTACCGCTGGTTTGCTGTCCTCTACCTCGTCCTGTTCTTCCTGCTGTTGCCTTTGGTGGTGTTTGCTCTCTCCATGGCTGGCTGGAAGGTGTTGACTGGAATTGGTGTACCAGTCATAATACTGATTATATCTGTGACAACAATAAACCTCCTGCAAGCACGGAGGCCTGACTTTTTGCCACCGATACTGCAGAACTGGAACTTTCTTCCTGTTTGGCTCACTTCACTGCAGCCAATGGATGACCTCATTACCAGGGTGACTCTTTGGTGTGGGCAATCCAGAGGTAGATATCCGCTTAATAATACCTGACACAATTACATTTTGGTGTGTTTTTCTATTTGCTGATGATAATATGGTATTCTAGGGTGTCTAAGGAGAAACTACGGGCCAGAAGCTACTGCAAGAGGAGAATGGAAGGAGAACGTGGAATCCCCAGAGACTGATGAAAGCCAAATAAATCAAAGACAACAATATGATCGTAGTAGTTGGGTATTAAAACACAACGAGGAAAGCAGAACAAAGAAATGAACAAGGAGTTTGACTTCAGAAAACAACATGCCAAACTATGAGAAACACAGACTTTCAGAATTGGTCCACTAAACTTTAAATCACTCAGTCATTGTGCTTTTTATGACCACCAATTCTAGAACTACAGTGTATGAAGTTCATCATTTACATGGTTGGCGAAGAAGAGTTCATTTACTCAGGAGACATTTGGTTCCAATGCACAAAGCTCAAAGCTCATACTACGAGTCTAACAAAAGTAACACCTTTCTCTAGCTGTTGGTGCGCTTGGTGCGGTTCAACTGTCATTTAAGTAAGTATGCACAAAAAGACCAAAAACCCACAAAGATTTCTCAAAAGTTAGATTTAGGACTGAAATAATTATGGTTGTGGTATGGTATAAAAATATCCATAATTGTAAAACAGAATCATCTATGAATACAGCCTTTGGTGCTTCCTTTTTTATATTCGGTGTTTTATTATTGTGGGTCAAGACGATTCGAATACTTTAAAGTGTGGTTTGTTGCGTGATTGAAATGCAAGCTTTTCTCTTCACGCCCTGCAACAAACAGATAGCCGAGGTGACCAAAAGTACCTGCGGTTTTCTTAACTGTCACTCTCTCGCTCGGTTTAAATTTGTTTTGTTTCTGTTCCTGTGAGAACATTCAGAGATGCTGTCAGTCAGAGACGCAGGAAACATGAAACCTGGTGAAGTTAATCAGTTAAAAGTCGCTCATATCATGAAACATGGCAGCAGTTCTATTAAGAAGTGATAAAATCACCAGCTTGTGGTCACACATGGTGCAGCTCATGTAAGCTGACAGGAAGCCGAGTTTGGAACATAGTTTGGAAAACAAATATTTTTTCATTTAGTTAAGACTGCAAAATTTGCATCACATTAAAAACCTCTGACGTTAAACTTGTGTTCCAAATAATCTATAAATATCTGGTGTTTTAATACATTTTTTTAATGAAAGCCTTTTCAATAAAAAAATGAAAAGGCATCAAAGTCAGTGACAAACTGAATAAATCGCTGAAGAAGTTTCTGTTGCAGTTTGCACTGGACTTCCTAGAGCTATGAGTGAAAAGATGAAGGTGCTTGACAAGTTAAAAACATCTTTTCATCTTCTGTAAAATATACCGAATAACCAACGGCGTCTTCGGCTCGATGCAGCTGCAGCTCTGCGGTAAAAGCAGCAGAGCAGGTCCTTCCTGTCCACTGCACTGCAGCCTGGTACAATAAAAACTCATTTATGTAACAAAGAGTTTTTAATATTTTGGGAAAGTTTTCTTTACAATAAAGTGGTTCATATTTGAATTATTTTAAATATAAAATATTTTTTCTCTGATGTAAGTCATTATTTCACTTTATTCACATGTAGGAGAATATTGGGCAGGAAGCCAAATAAACCTATTTTAATTTAGTTACTTTTACAAGCACATTTAATAAAATGTTCATCTGTGAGTCATTATGGAGGGACTTATGTTAAGCACATCCTATGAGTCCTGAACTGGAACCCTGCTTAGGTTACGAACTCTCCTCATTTTTCCCCCCAAAGATATGAAAGCATCATCAGCAACAATACTCATAAAGTTATGGTGTCTAAACAAGCAGGGAATGGTCCATGTTTTCAAGATGCTTTTACCAAGTTTTGACCCAACCATGTGAAAGTTGCAGCTGAAATGAGACCAGGACAGACTTTTTCAGGCTATTATTGTGAAAACAGTGTGTGCCTTGTTACCTTGGCTTCCTGTCAGCTTCCATGAGCTGCACCATGTGTGAACACAACCTGGTCACACATGGTGAACTGCTACCATGCTTCATGATATGCAGTGTTTCAAATCTGAAGAAGCTGTAATGAATCAGTCCAATCTTTTCTCAGGGTATGAAATATTAACCACCACCTCTGCATGTCAGTCATCTTGTGTGACCTTTGAAAAAAAAAAAAAACTCCTGTCTGGGTACAGAACTGGTGTTTTCCACCACCTTTGTACTTGCATTTTTCTTTGTGGGCTTTGTGTGTTCTGCGTTTTTATGAGTGAGCACCAAAAATATTAATGCATGATTAATTTAAGGTTTTTAACTGGGCAGATACAAACACAACCATCCATTAAAACCTAAACTGATTACCTGAATAAAATGTATTTGAAAAGGCACAAGTTTACAATACAGTCTGATTACTTTTAGAGCCATTCACTATCATGTCAGGAGTGTTTTTGATAGATTAAATAAACTTACATGCTTTATAACAGATAACAGATGACTTGTGGTGAAGAGGAAGTTACTCAGCTAAATGCTGAGGTGGTCAACTGAATAACCTGACAGAGTGAGGACTCAAAATAAGTCTGCTTGGAGAAGGATGAAGGTTTTGAAGCCATTTCCAAGCACAAGTTAGAGCCGACCTGAATGAAACTAATGTACTAATTAATGTTACTTAATTACTGCTCATGTGTCTGACCTAGATAACAGAGTGGATTATTTACATCTTAAGGGTAAAACTTAAACCTCCAGGAGAGTCCACTCCTTCAGGAAGACATCATTTTTCAATAGTTAAGAGTCCAGATCTTCTGTATGAAGCAAATAGTGCCGGACATAGGCCTGGATTTTACCATGCCAGGTATGGCATCTCCATATTCTGTGATAAATCAATAGCTAAGATTGTACTCTGTGGGCAAAAAGCAACCTGCTGCAAAACCCAGTATCCTGACAGCATGGTGCAGGTCTGTGCTACACAGCAACATGGATTTGGGTTTCACAGTTTGGTAGAAGTGCACTGTGAGATCCTGGATGCTGTAGCTGGTGGAGAAACCTGTTGGCCAAAAATCAGTTTGATCTCTTGGGAAAATCTATTTACTGCTTGAGTTTTAAGAGATGTGGATTTTCTATATCTGAAGGAAGACGAATCCATAAACTCTGGACTTGAAAACAAATGAAGTGATGTAACAACTTACAAAGGGCTGTTTTGGTCATTCTTCATTAGACATGTTTGTTAATGTTTTTGTTCAATGTGGACATTTTGTGATATAAAATATGTGCACCTTTGCTCTGCAGAAGTTAAACACTCTCGCTATTTCTGTGTTGTCTTCCACATTTTTCTGAAAGTACGTATTGAACAGCATAACATAAAACTATACATGATTTTAGTTTTTAACTCATTCTCTGACTGCAGCCAAAAAAAAAGCTAAACTGTAGCTTAGAGTTACATGCAACACCATAAGGTGTTACTGCTTCCTTGATTCAGATCGCTCAACTACAAGAGAAGGAGAACATAAAGCCAACCATCTGTCTGCAGGTCCATCTCAGCCACAACGGTCAGCATCTAATCCCCGTGAGGCTGGTAAGCATTTTTAAAAAATATTAGAATCCATGTAAATGAAACTCAGACATATTACAGAATTTGAGTAGATCTCACTGAACTTTATTTTGCTAAATATTTAAAATCAATAATTGAATTGCCGGGTTTTCTTTGTCAAATTACAGAAGCCTAATCCTAATCCTGCTTCAAATTTTATGCTCATATTTAGAGAATTTCTTCAGAATGACAATGTGTGATGACTTTCAAATATTTATGTTTTTCACAGGAACAATGATAACTGTCTTCATAATGTTTGCTGCTTTTGTTGCAGCCGCTCTGACAAAAGGTATTCTTCAGTTCTTAACTATATTGTAAGCGTAGCATTTTTTTAGTTAAAATAATTCTTGGATAAAGGATAAAAACTTTTAATGGTGCATCTTCATACGGAATTATGCTTCACAGTTTGTTTCTCTAATTTAACCATTGGTTCACAAATATTTTCTATAAATTAGAATTATAATGGAAAGTCCATTTATTTCAGTAACTCGGTCTAGTAATTAAAACACTTACGGATTAGTTCTTCACAGGATAATATATTTTTGAGTCCTATTTCTATTGACTATGACTATTTTTAAGTTACAGCTAATGAAAATGTGAGATATATGATTAGAATAATTGGGAAAGACATTTTAAATGGGCTTAATGAAAAGTATGTTTAATATTTGCTTAAACATAATTATTTGCAAAAGTACTTTAATCTGACTAAATCTGACTCCTTTACATGAAGCTTTTCTTTGTTTCTTGTAGAATCTATCGAGTGCAAATTTTATGACTCCACTCAGCTGTGTTATGGAGAAGAAGGACAGCAACTTATTTTTCACCTTTCAAAGACAAAAATGATTGATTTTAGATTGACAAAAAATGGCGAGTATACATTTTTAATAACGTACAGGGATGGGAAAGTGGACCTCAAGGGGCACAATGTCAGTCAGTTTGAGGAAATCCGACCTGGAATATTCAGTCTGGGAAACGCCGTGAAGGAACATTCTGGAGATTACTCCCTGGAGGAATACGATGCTGCAGGACAAAGCATCAGAAATGTCCAGGTCCACCTAAAAATACAAAGTAGGTTAATCATGATTATTCTGAAAGAAATGTTGTGCTTACATCTTGCCTAGCGACCTGTGCAGGGTGACCCTGCCTCTCGCCCGAAACGTTCGCTGGAGAGGCACCAGCAACCCTTCAGATGTACAACGGATGGGTGGATGGATAAATAAATCACTTAAATTTCAATAATTTATCCTAGATAAATAATAATCTCTGTATTATTTATCCTTGATTGTTCTTCATGACTTTACATTGCATTTGCAGAGCCAGTGTCGAAGCCAGCAGTGTCTCAAAAATGTTCCTCAGCTGATCTGAAGACAGTCACATGTTCTTCTCATGGACATGAAGTGGAGTTCCTTCTGACTTTAGATGGTCACTCACTTATACAAAGCAGAGGGATCGTCAACAACTGCACGGGTGAAAAATTGAATGTCGCAAATGTTTTCATCAGCATACACGGCCAGCTGACCGGAGGCCTCAGGTGCCAAGTTTGGAACAATGTCAGCAGAGAGGATTCAGAAATTCACTTAACAGCATGCAAAGGTAAAAAGATGTTCCATGTTTTTATTAGCATCTTTTAAACCTGTTTATACTTTTCATATTCTATCACTAAACAGAATGATTTTTGTAGATGTTAGCAGCAGATTTCACAATAATTTTTTTTGTATTATCATCAAACATGTTGTGCTGTCTTGTCTTATAAAAAAAAACATATATACAAAGAAGAAAATGCAGACAGTACAAAGGGGAAAAAAAATCCTTACCAGCTTCTTTAAAGCTTCCAATTTGGCATCAGTACATTTACCATTGATCTTTATTTTCTTGTCTGGTTCAGGTTCTGGGAGTTTTGTTGTACCAGTTTTAGCTGCTGCCACAGCTGCTCTTTTTGTGATTTTGGGTTTGATTGTAATTAAGTTTTGTAAAAAACGACGACCAATGCCACCAAATAGAGGTAAATAAAGTATTTTAAAACATATATGAACATTGTTGCTCCACATAACATCTCTTTATTATCATTTATAATTTTTATGTTTTGCTTTTCTTCAGGTCATGCAGAGGAGGAAATTATCTATGCAGATGTTAAAGTGAAAAACGATACAAGAAGAACTGAACCAAACATCCAAGGCAAAGAAAAATGACTCAACACAGTATCAACGTCTTCCGAGTCGAAGTGTTGCTGTAAAACATGTATTTTGTTTTGGAGTCCTTATACAGTAAGCAACTTGATATTATTAGCTTACACATTTTTTGTTTTTTAAAAATTATATATTTTCCGTGTAAACATATTTTTACTTGATTATTTCAAATCTAGCTTTTGAACATCTTTGAGTTACTTTGGTTTTATCCAAATAAATCTGAAAAAGACAAATGTTAAATTTTTCAAATTCTGAAAAAAATCTCTTCTTTTTGAATTGACTCTACATGAATTTTGGACATAAGAGGCAAAATCAAGTCATTACTGGAGAATATTGCTAGATTTGCCTGGATCAAATCTACGACATACATTCTTACCGTAAGACGTCATTGTACTAAGGGTGCTGCAGCTCCCCCTTGTGGATGTCAAATGACGGACATGTTGCAGATATACAAAGATTACAGAATAAAACTTAAATAACTAGTTTAACTAGTTTGATCACTCTCTGTAAATAGTTTTACTTCTTATTTTGCATGTTTTTTTCAGCTTGCAAACATGTATTTCAAACCTCCTGCTCCTACTCTATTCACTCTATGCACCACAGTCTGGTTCAAAAGTAGAAGTTCCTTTATTAACATGATGCCATCAGTCAGGCAGTCATAGAGAGAAGAGGCCAAATCAACTGCATTTGAATCAGTTTTTTAAGTGTTATGTTACAGGGCTGCATCTTCTCTTGCTCATTGTAAATTTGATTAAATGCAGATGAAAGTTTTGCATGGCTGTGTAGAGCAGCCTGCATGTAAATGCAAACACGTTTGTGTTCCTCATTCTGGGGGGTCCTAAAGCTTCTCCAGGTCGGATGGGATACATAATCCCTCCAGCAAGTTCTGGGTCTTCACTGGGTTCTCCTTCCAGTGAGACATGTTCACAACAGCTCCGGATGGAGACACTCAGGGTTCATCCTGACCAGATGCCTGAACCACATCAATGGACCCCTTCCAGTGTGGAGAAGCAGTAGCTCTACTGGACTTTTCCCTGGATGATGCAGCTCCTCAACGTACCTCTAAGGCTGAGTTCAGAGGAAACTTGTTTTATCTCCATGTTTCTGGGATCTCATTCTTTCGGTTATGATCCATGGCCGATGGCCATAGGTGAAGGTCAAAATGTGGATGAATTAGTAAATCGGGAGCTTTGCTTTTTGGCTCAGCTCTTTCTTTACTGCAATAAACAGGAACAGCACAGACATTACTGCAGACGAAGTCCCAATCCATCTGCCCATCCCCCCTTTCCAGGCTACTTGTAAATAAGACACAAGTAAACAAGCTTGGAGCTTTGCCAAGCTTAGATACCAATCAATATTGGTATATTTTGGCATTTAGCCAAAAAAACTTGCCTGTTCACACTGCTGGCATACAAATAACAAATGCATAAAGGTAACGGTAATTTTATTTATATAGTACATTTTCAGCAACAAGGCAATACAAAGTGCTTTACATGAATTAAAAGGAAATACAAACAAAATAACAAACCAAAAGAAAGAGCAAAAGAAAAAAAAGCTAATAATGTTGATCCAAAGTAAATAAACTAGATACTCCTATTCGGGGTTGGTAGATAAGTATAAGTAAGAATCCTCTGGTCTAATTCCTTTTCTGGTTTGGAAGTGATAGTCATCGTTCTTTTATAAGGATAACACAAACAATTTCCAAGGGTGTCATCAATATTAAATTTCACCGTCAGATAAAACAACAATGTAAAAGAGAAAAATGCAAATATATGCATTTTTCTTGCCACTTGCCCTTTGTGAAAGTGTCACTCTCGCCCACTCTCACAAAGGGCAAGAGTGGATTTCCTCCCGCCCTTTGTGTTCGGGGACGTTAAACTTAAATTAGACTAATTTTGTGGAGGTGTGAGTCTTTAAGTTGGACTACTAAATCTTACCATCATAACATTCTGATTAAATTTTTAAAATATCTTTATTAGAAGAAGTTCAGTATTGTCCCAGGGAAACATTCAAGCCAGAAGCACAACTTGCTTTGGCTCATCTATAATCTAATAAGGCAGATATGTCAAATCTAATCCAGTTAATCTTTGTTCTGAGTGGAGTAAAATCAAGGCAGTAACAGCTTTATGAAATGAAGGGAAGTAAACATTTAAGATCTATTAAAATATGTTCATCCGTCATATCTAGTATCTCTTTCTAGGTAAAGTGCTAACACTGCTGTAACTGTGTTGACAGGTTGACAACTGTTTAAATGTTTAGGCCTTTGTTTCACTTTTCAGACTCTGGTGTCAAAATGGTTTTTCTGTCGTGCCTAAAGCTGTTACTTCTGTATGGGTCAAATACTTTCTGTCAGCTAAATTTAAACCCTCCTATCTGCTACTGAAGCAGGAAGCTGAGAAACAGAAAATGCCACTGTGGTTTTAACTCACTACATCATACAACATCTTTATGTTTTGACTCTTCTGCAAATTTTACCTGACGTCTTTAAACATTTGGTCATTTGAATTAGAGAAAGAGTCTGCAGTGTTATTCTTTCAATATATCTTAAAGTGTTACTGACATGATAAAACCACTTACATGATTTAAAAAGATGAACTACTGCATATTATAAAAAGCTTTCACAGAATGAAGTTTTAAATCATGTAAGAGGTTTTATCGAGTCAGCTATACTTTAAGAAAGTCACTTCATATAACTAGTGAGAAAGTAAAGATTTGTGTTAAAATATAAATGGGAATTTTTCACAACCTATACATACTGTGCAGTGCATTTTGGGAAACATTAACAGATATGTCAACACACAAAAGTAAAACAACTCAGAATGTTGTCTAGTTAAAGCCGCAGTACTTTTTAGAAACAATTGACTTTTAATTATTTTTGAAAAGCATTTCATTTCTTTGTAGATCTGTTAATGAACAGTAGCCATGTTTACAGTTGAAATAAAAGGCTTCATGTTCCCAGGTGACACTTATCCATTCCTTCCTCTTCATCCTAAACATCCCTCTTTCTGGCATCCCGAGTCACTCTGACATCTGAGTAAACTATTTCCTCTTCAGCATCACCTGAAAGAAGCAAAATAGACTCAACATAAGGGATGAGGGCCAAGTTTAATATTGATTTCAAATATTAAGGTTATTCAATAAAAACCATGTCCATTACT
>CAEGAE010012196.1:0-10783 GCA_903067095.1 Girardinus metallicus | reverse complement strand
TATATATATATATATATACACACCACCTGTTGTACTGAGAGAATATATCGTGGATCTGTTTTGCAGCCTTAGAACAAATATAAATTTTACTTAAATCAGGTGATTTTACTTTTTGCAAATTTCACTCATAACAGTTTTCTCTAAATTTATATAAAATTATATTAGGGATAAAAATGGCTTGTTCTTTTAAGAAATGGATCATTTGAATGGCTATTTTGAACAGCTCTTTGAAGTGAACACGTCATGAAGATTTGGTTTCCTTTCAAAGCGCTATTAAGTTCCACCACTAGCTTTTAGTGCTGCTTCTTTTATAAGTCTAACATTTTTTTTGTTTCACTGTTGAACAGACTATAACTTTAAAAGCATATTTAAAAGCATAATATCAATACATTTGGATTGATTTTAAACTGCTGCATTACAGCACATCTGCTGGCAGACACAGTAGTTCTCAGTTTTGTCAGACTTCTGGTAGTGTTAAAGTATTCACTTTTGAAAAGAAAACGCCTGCAGCATCAAGCTCCGAAGCATGAGTCAACAAGGAAAACTGCTTCCGCTGGACAAACATTAGGAATTAATTAAAATGAGCAGAGGTGTATTTAGCTTTCTGCTACACGCTAACAAAATGTTTGAGGCTCCAAACTGGCAGTCTGAGCCAACAACAGTGGAGATATGTGAATTGTAGTCCACCCTCGCCCATGCATGCACCTCACACAAACACAATCCTTCTATGCACGCACCGACTCACATTCTCAAACAATAACAGGGGAGGCCCAGCTGTTTGGACCTCCACACATGGCCAGTAGAGAGGCAGGGGAGTCGAGGTGGCCCCCAGCAACTGTGCTTAGTGAAGGGTGAAGAGATCTACGGAGGGTCCCTGAGGCTTGGGGGAGGATTTAGCAAATTATAAGTTAAAGCCCCGTGTGTGTGCGTGTTTGCGTGGAGTGCGTGTGTGTGTGTTTTATATGATCAGGGTTTAATGATGGCTGCAGCCTTGGTAATGAATGAGCTATTACCCAATGAAATCTGAAGAATGCTTGGCAGCGGCTGGCCGAGTTGGCTCTGAGGATCAGGAGCTGGTTCCAACATGCAGCGCCGATGCCATCGTATTTAGGACCAGGGCTTGTCATTATAAGAGATGGGAGGCTAATATGCTCTGGTCCTGATTGTTTGATCATTAGTGTGCTGGCTTTCACTCAGACAACTGTTAGCTGAAAACTGAGTGAACCACGTCAAAGCCTTTCAAGTCAAAATACACAAGTCAAAATGTCTAACTTTTATATGGATAATCAGAAATCAGTTTGTGTCGTTTTCTAGCCTTTTGCGTCTTTTAAACTGAATGAAAAAATGTCTTCTCTGCTGAACAGAAAAGCCCTGAATTTTTTTCACAAACGTGGGTGTGTATTTGCAGGAAAAGGGGGCGTGTATATTTGTGCACGTGAACTCATTCACACGCATCCACATGAATGAGTGTACTCTGAGAATACTGGCAAACTCGCGCTGCACAAACACACACGATGAACACAGTGTCTCGAAGCATAAAGTTTGCTTACTTTGACAATGTCATCATACTGCCCTCTTTTGTCAGTAAAAGTCAGAGAGCAACAAAAGCACTTCTTTCCTCTGTCACTCCTCCACATGACGGAGGGACTTTTTTATAATCTGCAACTTCTACAGTATAAAACTGGGGACAAATGAGAGAATATTCCACAACTTGAATTAAAATGCATCTGTTGATCGCTCTGATTTGAATAAAGGCCTGGCTGAGTTTCAGCTTGCTGTAATTGTTAATCGATATCTTATTGAGTTTTACATCCATTCACTTACCCGTGTGGCTTTACTGATCAATCCGAAGCCATTCTTTGTCAATCATGCTCCTTCATGATCATTTACTACCGATTGTCAACTGCAGCAGCCAAACTGTTTATTTGTAAGTGCTTCATTGCAGGTAAGCAAACATTTGAGTTTGTAAAAAAGAAAAAAAAAAGGAAGGAAAAAAACATTTATAAGACATTTAAACAGCCACAAACTGCTTCTGATTTACACCTAAGATCAGTTTGTGTAGCTTATTAATTCTGATGTCAATTCCAGAACTTACACTTTTATATTAATCTAACTAGAGATTTAATAGCCTCACTAAAGCTTTTCATATTTTACTGGAATCAAATTCTTTTAGTCTGTTAAAGGCACTTTTGTCCAGTAGAACCAAGTCTAGATTTATCCAGTCACATAAAAAGAATGTGTTTAACAGAGATGCCAACAACTTGAAATGTTTGGTCATTTTCCAGACAAATTATCCGGCTATCCAAAAACATTTTGTGTATGTTTTGCTAATTAGGAGACTAATAGAGATAATTTTAGCTGTAAAAAAAACAACATTGTTGAGCTGACAGATCAGTTTGAACATGATGTCTGTACAAAGAATTAATGAATAATAAAGATAAAATCAAGCTTTCTGCTGTAGCCATTCGCTGTCTGCTACCATCCAGTCTTTTTCATTTACACACTTTAGTCGCTGGAATATCTAATAAAAGCAAAATGCATTCAAATAATTATGACAAATTTTAATCATTTGTGCAAAATCAGGTTATTTTTCTTCCTTACAGCCAGAGCAAACCAAACATGTGATTTTTAAGACAGTTACATTTAAGATTTATTTATAAACAAATAAAAGAAATAATTAAATAATTGTGACAAAGGAAGAGTTGTTTTAAGATGGTGTCATTAAAATAAATATAAGAAAGAAACTTGAAAATTATAAGAACTAATACAAATATTGAGGAAAATGAGAAATAATGTTGCACTGAAGTGGATCACTGTTTTCTGAAGGCAAATGCTTTGATAAAGTCTTTGTTTCTATTCCCAAAAAACTCTTAACAGAATTAGAGATCAGCACCCAAACACACTCAGTGAGGCTAAGTACTGCAGTTCATTTCAGAAACATACTCTAGATTTACTTATGAATTCACAGCTAAACATAAAATGTCATCAAATGAACAAGCCATTCTAAAAACTCTAATTAAAGTGTTCCTGTTAAACAAGAACAGAGTGATGCATGTTTTACTTTCTTCAGGTCAGATCCTTTTACCATATGTACAGAAATTCAACTCCTTGAAAAGCTGAGACATACAGAAAGTGTTGAATTCTTGCAATTAAGAAATAATTTTCTGCAGCTTTCAGCTTGATTTCTCTTGAATCAATTCAATGTTATGTTGTGCATTAGCTGCCTGAGTAACTTAGACGTTTCTCTGCTGGTTTTACAGAGAACAGCTCCCCTGCTGGACTCCTGTGGTACTCCGTCTCAGCTCAGTCAGGCAGTGTCGGCGCTGCTTTGAGTAATTTCCACATGTATTATTCTGAACCAGAGCAGAGAGGAGCAGAGCTGGATTAGAGGCTCTTATCCAGCTAAACTGTGGCGTCAATCAGCCGAACCTTTAAACCAGTCGGAGGCAGGATCGCATCCTGCTCTGACAGACGGCTCCTGGAGAGGAAGGGAGGCCGAGTTGTGCCGGCTGCAGGGTCAGACTGCTCAAACCGAGGTGCTCCAGTCCCACCTCATAGATCCAGTTCACAATCTTCTTATTGGTCACTGCTAATACCATCAAAAATCCAGTCCATCCTGCTTTATCCACTTACAGGGCCAACTGAGCTGGCTGCTGGGATTAAAGCAAGTAAATCCCAAGGGGAAAAGGAGTGAGAGAACCACTGACATGAATGTGTTTTAGGCTTCTCAGGCTCGCATCTCTTATTCTGATTAGGAAGAAAAGCTTGAAAGGTGTAAAATCTGATGCATGTTTCCTGTTTTGCTCCCTTCTTGTTTGTGAGTGTTACTGTTAATGGAGTGATGAAGCAAACTCACTCCTCCACTTCCTCCTCCTCCTCTTCACAAACACAAGAGATGGAAATCACTCAGAATGAAGGCAGAAAAAGTAAAAACTCGCATCATAAAAAAAATGAAGTGGTTCCAGTAAAAAAAAAAAAATACCACAACCCTGAACTCACTTCACTGAGGAACAATTTAACCTGTAAAGACTGTGTTAATTTCTATTTTTACACGCTGCACACAAACGCAGCATCTGAGCCTTTTATCTTTGTCTCGCTTTATTATCTTTCTGTGCCTGAGTTGGTTTCCTTCCTGCACACATTTCTTTGTATTCCCTGCATGCAGAACACGGGCAGCGAATGGGGACCAATTCATCCAGTTAATATATCATTTAGTTTTTTCGGAGACAAATCCTCATAATATCTACAATTTGATTTTATTCTTTAACTTATTTTTTTTAACTCTTTCATTCAGTAAATTTCATAATTTAATATTAAACCACTGATTCAAATAGATATTTATAAGCATCTCACAATTAGAAAGATATGTCTGAACTATTAGAAATCCTAATTTCATTCTCAGATGATACAAATTTTAGACAGGTTTGTCTCTTCTTACAATGAATTCACGTTCACCTTCGTCTCAGTTGAGTTGTCAAAATAAATTTCTTCCAGATTACTGAAAACATATAATTTAGAGATCAAACTGAGAGGGAGAAGCTGATTGTAATATTTATGTTATTACCCTCACCCTGCAGCAAACAGATTTAGAAAAGTGTTTTTAAAAATTACGGCCTATCTCACTCTGTGCACAATGGTTGCATTTATTCACATAAAATTAAATAATTAATCAATCAATGCATGTAGTAACATTTGTCTATGCATCATTTTTTAAGTTCTCTTGTCTTTATAACTAAAATGTAAACAATAATAAATCTGCATAATGTCACATATTATTTTTAAAAATAAAATTTCAAGATTCTGGTGCAGTTTTGTAAGACAACTGTCCAGGTGTTCTGCACACTGAAGAAAAAAAATTAAGGAGAACCTGTCCTATTACATACATTTTCTCTGTGTCTTTTGTTGCATGTGTAATATTACATTCTTTCCAAACCAACTAAACTCCGTTTGTGTTAAGGGAAACACACGTTTTACTTCTGTTGACTGTCACCTCCTATTCTTCAATGACCTAACTACCAGCAGATACTTGATACAGATGATAAATGCTGCCATCCTTAAGTCATTCTGTAGTACCAAAAAATAGATAAGTATAAGACTGAATTTTGGAACGATTTGCCTTAGTTTCCAGAAACAAGTTGTTTTTGAATATCAAACATTACATGTATAAATACCACTTGTATATTTTCTTATTGCTTGTTTAAAAACATTAATATCTTACATTTCCTGCAACATCTTCCTTACAAAAATTTTTAAAAAAAGAAAAAAATAGCAATAGTTCAAACTTTCACGTTCTGCTGTGATACCAGGCATTTGGAAACAGATTTACATAAACCGTTAATTTACTTCAACTCCAACACCATAAGCAAATTGCATCAGGTCTTGATATCTTCTTGTTTGCTTACTCAGGTGGACTACAGGAGTCTTTCCTGGACCTACATGATGTGGGATGTAGTTGTTGATGACTGATGTGTGTTTTCTTTGGCACCGGAACAAGGCAGGGTGTCTTCCATAACACTGGAACCTCCTCTTGGGTCAAGCTAAGGTTGAAGAGGTGCTGCAAAATTCCACTGAGCTGATCAGCACAGGCCTTCAGGACTCTGTCATGGCATTCACAACATTCTTAGGAATGCTGCAACCAAAATGGTTGCCAGGGGAGATTAAAGGATTTCTCAAACATGCATGAAAGATTCAAAGCAACAGCCTAGGTATGTTTTTGATGAGGGGATAAAATTATAACATAAATTAAACATCAAAAAAGCCAGTTTTACACAATGTTGCCTCTTTAACTGTGACCCCAATGAAACACTGTAGCAGAGTAATGTTAAGTGTAATCTATTTATTAGAGGTTTAGTTTTGTTTTCTTAAATCTAGTTTTGGTTTTATTGCTTTTATTTTATTGGAATCTACAACAGGAACCTTAAAGTCTGTTGACTAAAGTAGACATGAATGTTTAAAGGGACATATTATGTATTTTCCAGGCATATCGAGCCAATTTATGTCACATTTTTGTAACTATGTTATGACAATGCTGTATATATTAAAAACAACTTAAATGAAATCCAATGACTTGAAATTGGCCTCTGTCACTTTAAGAACCTCCTCCCCATTCTGACACTCCCCCTTCAGTATGTTATAATAGTTCTTCTACAGCCATTCACTGATGCCATTTACAGCCTTTTTTAGGAGTGTTGTAGTTATAATAAGCAGACACTCAGTTCCACCAGGTGTTGCCAATTGCTGCTGCTGCTAGTCTGGTGGAGCTGTGTAGGGGACAGACACGATCTACGGACTGAAGCTGAGGCGGAGCTTTGGGTAAAGTGGTAGCTGGCAAACATGCATAAGTCAAAGCCACACTCTGGGCATGCATTTGATATTGATATATTATAACATGAATGTCAAAAAACAGTCACAAAGAGTAATTAACACCACAGCATTTGATCTTATTTGTCAAACATGAAACATTTTCATTGCTAATGTTCCAGTCAGCTGCATCACATCTAACTGGAGAATATCAACAGTCATCAATAAAACCATTCAGAAAGAAATAATTTCACAACATAACTATGATAACCAGTTAACTAATACTTAATACTTCAGCTGAGCAGAAACAAGACTGTAAAAGTTGGATGACCTTAACAAATCAAAGAAGCAGCCGTCTGTAACAAGCCGCCTGTTCACACATGAACAGATTCCTTTTGTTCCCTCTGAGTGCAGCTAAGCTGTCTCTCTATTATCCCAAGGCCCTGGTTATTGTTGGGAAACATGATGGAGGTCGATACCAGAAGGACTCTGGTGGTAAGAAGAACTCCAACAAGAGACTTCAAGAATCAGCTGCTTCCCTCCGCATCTTTGTTCTGCCATTACCAGATCGTGACTTCTAAGGGTAAAATGTCATGTTGGGTACCCTCTGTGGTGATCTTCTGCACTTGGACACCAACCTCTTCGCCCAAGAAGCTTGTCACAGACAAAAGAGGCCTCCTCTGCTGTCAAGATAACGCCACAGCAGCTATTGTAAAGTCATATGGCCATTGTGCGGTGAATTTCTCTGCAGGTTTGCAGAGGCCCACATACAGAGACACACTTCAGCACAAAGACACACAAAGACGACAGAGAACGATGACAGAATTGGACGCCTCTGAAGACGGTGCTCGTAGGAGAAAAGACGGGACTGAGGAGGGGTGGAGGGGGGGAGACAAAAGCAGAGCGTTTCAAAAACACTTCTGAACACCGAGATCAAAGAGCAGAGAAAAGCGTGTGTGTAGAGAGGGAAAAAATAAATCATAAATACTGAGTAAACAAGGCGAAATGGAGTGAGTGGTGGAGCACAGCAGGGAAACGGAGGTGTCATAGCATCTTAACCACGACCACAAGGTGTCTTTTTCCTGCCGCACACACTCCAGGTCGGGTTATCTGCTGCCAGAATTGACTTTTCTCTTGGTGTCGCCGAAGGCCGGCAGGTGTTTGTGCAGCGCGGCGAGGCAGCTGCAGCAGAGTGAGGAGATAACAACCAGAAAAACAAGCCCTACTCCTCCACCTCCTTGTCTTCTTTTCTTCACTTTCTATAACTGGGGGTTTTCTGAGGATGCCACAATCAGACAGACTTTTTTTTCCTTTTTTAAACCCCCACAGTGGTAGAAAAATAGCGTTTTAAAGACGGGTAGATACAAACCTCGGCCTGAAAGGAGTCAAAGGGGAAAAGTGTTTGTGACCTTCTGTGGGATGAGTGCACCCCGAGGACAAGTAGAGATTTGAGTGTTGCACCTTGTTTGTTCCACTGCGTTGACATTTCATCACCTTTTATTAAGGTGGGAAGCTGTTATCACGGCTGTTTCTGTCTGTGTGAGTAAATGTGTGGGTGGGAAAGAGCACTGAGCGTCTTTTTTGGTCTTTTTGTCAAGCAATTTGAAACATTTAAATTTGTGAAAGTTGAACACAATCACTCATAAGTTCTCTTACACTTAGTGCAGGTGGCTGTAAAAGCTTTTCTCCACAAACTTTTGGGTTTTAGCACACAAAGAAAAGGATAAGTTAGGTTTTAGAGGCAAGTTTGATTGTTTGCAAAATGACTAAGTTGTTTTTTTCTGCTGTAAGTTTGGGCCAGGATGGTCCACCTTGCAAGATATTTTCCCTTAACGATAATTAAAGTAAAGTAGACTCAGTTTTAGCTGGTTGGAGCTTGAATATCTTTTAGACAACCGCAAGGAAGATTAAGATGCAAAAGCTTCAGAGTACAGCACACCATTATGAGGCGTGGTCGAACTGTCTGCCATTTGCAATGCTCTCACAATGTGTTCTCTATACCCATAAATCCACTTGTTTCATGTCTTCTCAGTTTCTCTCTCTGCCCAGGAGAGAGAGGCCTTACACAGCCAACATCAGTAAAAACTAAGTGAATAATGAAATTATGGGGAACGCATTTAAACACTAAAATACTTTTAAAATCACTATGTTGCACTCTGAACCTGTAACATAATCATCTGCAGCTGAATCCAACTTGTCAACTCGCTCCATCATATTTCATTCACAATTACTGTCTTTGTCATTAAGTTTTAAAAGAATGTCAGAATGTGGATGTCTGCAGTGATACGTTGAAGTCTTTAGGGAGTTAAGAACCAACCTGATGCTCTCACCGTGAACATTTTGGGAGATATCTGCACATGAAATATTTGATACGCCTAAAATAAAATACAAGGCAACCAATTGCTTTTCAAAGTGTCTTAAGTAAATTGAGTCCATGTGGGACTCAATATCAGTACAAATCCAGCTGTTCTAAGAAGACCTCTGATTGTTTTTGTTGGAAAAATCAGAAAACAAATCAAATCAACAGAAAAACCAAGGAGCACAGCAGACAGGTCAGGGATGAAGTTGTGCAGTCAATTAACGCAGGTTTAGGTTGCAAAATGAAATTTCCGTTCAATCCATCATCAGAAAATGGAAAGAATATGGCACAGCTGCAAACCTACTGCCCAGACAACCTGGAGGCCCATAGTTGGTCAAGCAGCTGCAGAGACTCACAGGTTAGGTAGAACAATCCATTTAAAAACGATTTTTTTTCAAAATCTGGAGTTTACACGAGAGTGATAAGAAGAAAGCTTTTGTAAAAAGAAGGCCAAAGGAAGTCATGTTTGCAATTTGATCCAAACATGTTTCAAGAAGTTTTAGAAACTCTTGAGGGGTCTTCAACAATGCACAACTTATTTGACTGTCAGTTTTGTGTTAGAACAGAGAAATGTCCCATGAAAGTGATACATCATGTGCAGTTTATGCTTGCCATAACCCAGGAAAATCTTTCCACCAAGATAAAAAATATATTTATATATTTTAAACCTAAACTTTGCCAATTACTCTGTTACTTTTTAATGGATTACATTACTTTCATAATTATTACTCTTATCACTCATCGAGTCGTTTTTCCACAGTGCCAGTTTTATCTCCTTGCTAAAACACACTTCTCTCTCCTGTTTCCACGACAATCCTTGCTCTGAACTTGCTCCACGTTTGTTGAATTCCTCCTAGATTCCACTTCTGATAGCAGAGCGAAGGCAACAACACACCCTCGCACTGTTTAGCCATTTCCACAATCAAATGAAAGAGTCTTGGGGGCAAATTCTACAAACAGTGCTGTAATATAAATTGACCATGTTAAAGGAATGGTGACAACATGCGCTCCCCTGTGAGCGCTTAGTTTTCCAGAAAGAAAATGGGATAAAATGCAGAGGCTGCAGTTTTTGTTTTCTCCATCCACAAACACCACACTGCATGTCAGCAGCTGCCGCTCTCTGGAAGTTTGTTTTGTTTTAGCACATGATGTAAGGCTAATAAATCCACTCCTCCTGAATTTTTTCTTTACCCATGAATTCCATTATCTGCTTGACAATCCAGGATAATTGATATATCTTTCTCTCATTTTCGCTCTCCTCCTCAGAGCAAAGGCACTTCAATTATTCATTGTCTTCACTTTACACAGAGACAGAGAGAGATCTACCATACGCCACAAAGGCTTAACGCACGTTGTCACAGTTAATGGAAGGAGCAATCAAATATTTTAGGGAAAACCAAATATGCGGATGTGTCGGCTGCAATTTAGTGAAACATATTTTAACAGTGCGGATCTGAAGAAGGGAGAGAGCCAAAATGATTCAGGGAGAAATTGAATGAGACGTTTGATGAATTTTCACCTCTTGTTGCAGAGATTGTAAGTCGCCACCTACCTCTTAAGACAGGAGAGGGAAAAAAAAAAAGTTGAGCTACTGAGAGTGCTGGGTGTGGCGTGGTGGCATTAAGTGGCGTAATTAATAGCATTCTCACAAATCGGTGGAAGTTATTAGGGTTGCATGGGAGAGAAAGTCGCGCCTTAAGAGGCTCTCAAATTGCACTCCAAGATTTGTCACTTCCAGCAGTCGTTTAAAAGCTCATTTGAAACTGTTGACCCCAGTTAACAGAACAAGCCTATTTAAGCTTTCAGTGAATGACTTCATATTTAAAGGAGCTAAATGAAGACAGAGATATTTGAAAAGCTCCAATTTATTACCTGATAGAGACAGCAGAACTTCATTATCATACACTGTTCCTTTATCTGCAGACAGGTTTAATGTAAAGATGAAAATAAAAGATTATCTCTGAAAAACATCCATCACTGAAAATATCAGAAAATGTCACATGTGAAGGGGGGGGGGGGGGGGGGGGGGGAAAAAACAGAAAAAAAAAAAAAAAAACAGGGGAAAAAAAATCTAAATCAAAAAACATTACAGAAAAAGATCAAACAAAAAAAAAGTGAAGCCAT